>CM067516.1:9293288-9423288 GCA_034509495.1 Acestrorhynchus altus
CTATCTTCTAACATTTAATTGTAATGCGAGGTCATATGTGAGGTTGCGTTCCAATTTACAGTCAAGGTGCCGAGCAGACCCTGACAGAGCGTAATAGGAATCAATGGGAAAGTGGCTGGTCCCGGTCTGCCACACCACCATCAATATCCATCACCATTATTGCCGATAATGTCTCGGCGCGAGCCCCTCGGTGAATGTCACAGCAACAGAGATCTTTCTTCTTTAAAGAAAAGAAACGAATGATCTCTCTACACTAGCAGGCAAGGATGAAGACTACAAGCAGGATGTATAGCACACAGACACTCTTGTCTTAGGTAAGATGCAGCAGTCGGAGGTCAACAATGAGATAATGGAAGGACAGAAGTTGGGTGAAAGGCGATAGATGGTGAGAGATAATAATAAGCAGTGAAAACAGTGATCTCACCTAGAGCAGGTTCTTCGCTGGGGCCTTCAGGAACATGGAACAGCCTGGAAATAACTGGCTCCAAATCTTCTCGGGCTGAGCCTACGGATGAACAGGTCAGGTGGACCAAATCTGTACAGGGAAAATGGAATTACACTGCTTAGCATGAACAAACCATTATCAACACAGTGCCCAAAGTGTACATTTCTGGTTGATTGTGTTATCGGTGTACAGTTCACATCTGAAGTAGTATGGTATGGGACGGGGGATGGCAACCCAAATTTTAAGAAGACTCAAGTGTTGCTATTTGACCAGCAGTCTGCACAACAGTCTACAGGGTGAAAGGTAGGAGAATTAGCAGTTCTACATTCATTCCTGCATTTAGAACCATTTATGGTACCTTATGGTACCTTAAAGTTAGACAGTGCAATGGAACATTGCATGCAGAAGTTATGCATTAAATTATGCAGAGTTGTGTGAAAAAAAGTGGGCAGAATGTGTTGAGCAGGAGATTCAACTAAACTGAAATTACAACTTTTAATTCCCATCAAAGCCATGTGTGTAAAACAACTTAGGATTAACAAATATCTAACCTAAAGTTTACTCTCCACATTGACCACCTCTACTCTGCTTTCATTGCTAACCTGCACACATTATGAAAATATAAAATTTGATCAAACCTTGTGAAGAGTATGTAGCGTTTGGCTCAACAAAGCACAAAAGATATGATTGTTCTGCTTGTTCTGGAAACTCCGCAGCACAGTTCTCTACATCGAGACATAACTAGCAAGCTGATTAACTCATTTTGTTGAAGAATGAGGCAATCTGTAAGCAGCAAGCTGGTGGGCTTGTTTTGTTTAAGACGGGACTTTATCTGTAGGTTAAAGGACAGAACTTTATAAGTATCCAGAAATTTGACTGCAGAGAAGGATTATTTCATTTTTATTTTTGCTGTGGAGCCGCAAGGGGGCAGTGAAAGAGCTGTGTATTGCTGAACCCTGGTATGGGGGTTAGAGTGTGGTATATTTATGGTGGGTTGTGGAAAAAAACAGTGTCATGGTGATCTTTCACCACTGAGGGTAGCATTGATGGGTTATGATGGTTTATTTTATTGCTGTTTAGAGTCACTGTTGTAGAAACAATACGTTCCCCAAGTTTTTGGATATTCTGTGGGTTTGTATTTGATTTGGTTTGACAGAATTACCATTTAACATAATGGTTTCCTTTGATTTCCAGTTCACTAGAACAGGTTTCAGTACTTTAATGTAGTGTCCAGTCTGATGGGTCTAATAGACAGAATGAAGGAGACTAATGAAATGGGTGGTTTAGCTTTGGGGTTAACTAATGGATTACTGGTTGCCTGAATCGCAAGTCTTTCCAAGTGTTAAGATACTACTCAGTATCTGCTCATTCTTCTTCAGCTAGACTTTTATGTAGATCTAAAATAGTAGGTCTATGTGAGGAAGGATCAAAGAAACAGTAAGTGAATCAAAAAGTGTGTGTGTGTGTGACAGAGAGAGAGAGAGAGAGAGATGGTAGCTGTGGATGGATAGGAGCACAGATGTATTTGTCTCCAGTGGGAAAGAAGGTGTCGCTTTGCTAAAGGCTATGTGGGCTTGGGAGACATTACTGTTCTGACAAAGACTCTTCTAAACTACAGACACTTTGAAAACTCAGGGGCACAATGAAACCCTGTACAGATCTGAGGCAGATACAAGCTTAAAGGAAGACTGTGACGGATTTAAAAGGTAGACATTAAACTTTCTCTCATCAAGAGACACCATGGCTTTGATGCATATTAGCCTGGGAGCATTTACATATAAAGTTTAAACCTAGTTCAGGCTGGACAATATGGACAATATCCCCAATATATTTTTAGCTGTATTGCAATATATGATATGAGATGTGAAAAATACAACATAAAAATAAGGACATGAAATCCTAATATTTAATTATAATAATATAATAATATTTTATTATATATTTTGTGTATATTTTATACACACTAAGTCTGTGACCGAAATGGATCCTTATTTACATTCACTACATCAGTAGAATTTGGTCCACAATAAAACTATGAATCTTGTTACTAAGTAACACAGTGGAATGAATGGAGCTGACGACGTTTGCTCATATAGCTGCTAGCTAAGCCAGTGACAGGTTCGAGACACTGGACGCTGTGAAGTTCTGATGTTTTCTCATGTAACGTTTGTTCATTAATGGGCGGTTCATGTTTAGAAGCAACATAATTACAGACTATGCCATGAACAGCCCATAGCTTTACAAACTTCTTTACAAAGTCAGTGTGTGTGTGTGTGTGTGTGTGTGTGTGTGTGTGTATACAGAGCTTAAAGACAACTCAGACACTGTATTAAGTGAACGGTGCTGATATGGATTTCTAACGAGGAAGTATCTGAATTTATCAATGCTTCTACACTACTTGGTGAACTAAACAGTCTATCCCTATATAGAGCAATACTAATTAGGGAGCAGGAAAGTCCTATGCCCCCTCAAAAGTGTGTACATTAGAGTTAAAATCAGGATGGAGGGGAGCAGAGTAGAGCAGGTGCTGAGAGCAGGGGGCAGTGCAGGACAAGGGAAGCGGAAAAAAAGCTTTTCCGCAAGATTAAAACATTATTATATCCCGATATTGATGAATCGCCCAGCCTTAAACTTATAATAAGCTGATATAATTTCTGGAGCTTTAATAGAATTATGAATGCACACAAAAAATGTAAGGCTGTGTCAGGTTTCCAAACAGCTATTTCTCTTCTTTGGAAACAGAAAGGACTACTATTTGAAATGTATACATATTTCAACACTTTCCAATCTACATTTCTTCCCCATAGAATTAAAAAAAATTTTTTAAGAACAGAAGCTTTGGTTGAATTGCACCCTTGACAGTCAACACTGATACAACCCCAATAAAGCACAATTTAAAATGAATGAATTAATCTTTTAAGCATGTGACTGTCACGCACATCATCATCTCAGTGATTGTGAGCGATGTGCCAATATGTAGAAGTATATTACTTAAAGGAAGAGTGACTCCTATCTATCTCCCTCTGAGAAGCTGTGAATTGGAGAGGTGGAGGGGGTCAGGTTCTAGCAGTGCTTCAAGACTTCGTCACCCCTCCCCTCACTCTCTAGTCAATTCCCAGCGAGGGGAAGTGAAGTTCCGCTGATTAAGCTTCTCATTCCCCCATCAAGACAAAGTCAGCCTCTGGGGCCAGTGCCAAGACTGGTGATCCATCTCCACCAGAATCACCTCTCTTCTACTGGTGTGATTGATAGCAAAATAATGTCAGTGTAACAGAAAGAATAACTTCCATAAATAACAATGCATTTAATGACAACAGTTAGCAGGGTGAGCACGGAGGCAAACGGAATGATGAGAGCAGGGGCACGCGTGGTGGACTACTGCTGTATCTATGAGCCACTGGTTGACAAACAGTTCATCAGAAATGTTTCAGATTCAGCTTGATATTGCCGTAAGCATGTGGAAACATACCGGGGCTTTTAGGACATCTTAGGACATTTTAAGTTCCAGGGCACAAATATGGAGTTGGTACTGCTTTTGCAGCTTTAACTCTTTAATCGTCCACAGAGTTGATTGTGTCAACTTTTTTGCCCAATCATCCAGAAGAGCATTTGTAAGGTCACACACTCATGCTGGATTTACAGGCTCTAAAACAAGGGCTGAGTGATATACTGATATTTATATTGACATCAGGATATAAGCAGAGCGGGATATGAGCTGAGGTGATATTATCTATATTGAGTTTTAAAGTTTTTTTTAATAAACCTTTTTTCTGCTCTCTCACTCTGCTCCGCCCCCTGCTTTGCTCTTCTCCACCCCCACTTGCATTCTCACAAGAAATGAAGATCAGTATATAGCAATGAAGATCAAGTACAGCAAAGACAAAAGATTCCATAAGGGCTCTTAATTGTTCTCCTATTGTATTTTTCACATCACATACATCGTATTGGGTTTCGTCATTCAGCTAAAATCCCAAAGAGTCTGATGGGGTTCTTGAAGTTCAGTAAGCTTCTAGAATGACCCGTTCTAAAAGCTGTAAAGGCAGACTGCATGGCCTGGTGCTTTCATACACCTGTGATTTTATACACCTGTGACAATGAGCCTGAAGCACTGAATTTAATGACTTGTGTGGTGTGTCCCACGGATTTTGTCCATGTCGTGCATGTATTCGGACTATTGCCATCCTTCAAAAACAGAGTTACTCTCTTAACCATGACTATTGTGTGTAACCGTGGTATGAGAAAGGGGTTTACAGGTTCCAGGCATGCAGGTCATGGAGGAAGAGCTGAGCTCCACCATCCTCACAGCTGGAGAAGAGGGTTCAAGAGGAGGCACAGTCACCAGCGAAATCTGCAGACAGGGGATAAAGACTAATAAACACATACAAGCGCAACACTCCGAGAGAGTGAGAGAACAAAAGCAGACAGATGGAAACATGAACCTGAACCTGCCAGCAGCTACGTTACATGCCTGAACAAAGGCAGCAAGTATGTCTGAATAATGAAGTGGGCAAGTCAGACCGAAATACTATTGGCAAAACTATTCGCTTAACTATTAGCAAAGCAAATGAGATCCTCCTAAATCAAATTCTACACATATTAGGCTCCACTGAAACCTGAATTCAAATGCAAATTATATATTGAAATGATCCAATTTATTTCCTTTGTGCTTTTTATCTATATGCTCCACCCTTATAGGTAGCACTCAAATGAGCATCAGTGGATACTCACATGTCATCCGCCATTCTCCTGACATTCTGATTAATTCATTAAATTCCAAAGCTGTTTCAGTGAGCAGGATTATGGGTCTTTCACTGAACCGCTTTTCTTTCTCCCCATAATTCACTTTGGAGCGTAATGCTCCAGAGCAGGATGTCAAAACTTGTGCAACGATTCCACAAATCGCCTATGATGTTTTGTTGTTTCTTTGCCTGCTGACTCTTGGAAATGTCCCAAGAATCCATACAAATGTGATAGGCAGCATAAAAACGATTTAATGCAAAACAAGTTGGGCAGCAAAAGTGCAAGCTCTGCAAGAAACACAACACAGACAAACACAGCCGGGGTGAGGACGGCTGAATTTAAACATGCATATGGATATGTAAGCAGGTCCTTTAGCTCTGACAGACCATCTTTTGTTTGTGATTAACAATGAGAAAGAGCCTGGGGGGTGAGGAGCGAGAGTGAGGGAGGAGAAGAAAAAAAAAAAAAGAAAAGAAAAGAAGCTAGTTAAATAGGAGACAGAAAGACAGGCCAAACACAAGGCACCTGCTGATCAGACTCAGAGGGTAAAACTGATCGATCTGTGATGACCACCGCTCTGGATATCCATCTATAAGATTGGGGGAAAAAATGACAGGAATTGAGAAAAGATTAAAAGGCACCACGGACGGGCAAAGATACATATACAAAGATTTACATTTTAATATAAATGTTCAAAGTTATTGATAATAAATAAATAAATATAAATCAATATGTACCATATAAACAAACCCCTTCATGGTGTTTATATAGAGACATAGGCCTCATTCATGAAATCACATCATGATATTAACTGAACCAAATAACTGATTAGTAGAACACTGGATTTATTAGCAGAATGTGTGTATGTTCATGAATATCTGTTATTTACAAATGTAAACAAAGTATATCTTCCCTTGAGCAAGGCACGCAACACCCCAGCTGCCCCCTGGTCACCATGGTTGGGGCTGCCCATTACTATGGGCACATGTGCTCACTGTCCCCTAGTGTGTGAATTCACAAGTATATTTGTGTGTTTCACTGCATGGATGGCTTAAATGTGGAGCACAATGGGTCGACATGCATGTTTACATTTACGTTATAGTCTTTAGTCTGGCACAGAACAGGTTCATCCAAACATGTATGTTGTTATAGTAACTTAAGTTCAGCCTCTTTCATGGATTCATGTCTGACTTTCCAAACTGGAATTCCAAATTCGGGGTGCGCTTCCTTTTGGATGTCAGAGATTTCCAAATACAATTATACATGGAACTTTAATTAAGCTGCTTTACTAGGTTGCTTTGTCACATAAAAATTAGCATAAGTAAAAAATCGAGAGATCAGTCGGGTTTAAACTACGAACATAAGCATGAACAGAAACGCACAAATGATAACATCACAGATGTAACGCAAGGCACGTTATCATTTTCAGACAGCTGCGGGTGCTTGATACAGACAGATAGCTAACCAGAGATGTAGAAGTTTCTTCAACAAAGAACGACACTGTTCCTCAAAAAACACGAAAAATTATCTGGAAGTACAACCCAGATGACATCACAAATCAATTTCACATGAAAATGGTTTTCTTGTGGGCTGTTATGCTTTCTAGTTATGCTTTCGTTTATATTCACGGTGTGCTGTGAGATGGAAAAGGTTGGGAACCCCTGTTTTAGATTGTGAGGAGTAGGAAACTTCAGCAATGTAGTACCTCATGCTCCCCTGCCACCCCTTCAGAGGCTGACCTCAAACTCCCCTGCCACCTCCCATCTCACTGGCTGCCGGACTTGGATTAGTTCCCCACATTACCTTGTACTAGTTGCTCACCTGCCACCACTGACCATGTAGAAATTTACATGGACCCTAATTATCTGCTACTATGGCCACCATCAAACTATCATCACTCCAATACACTTGAGAGTTACAGAACACGTGTGGGGTTCCAGGGTCCCCTTATCAATAATGTATGAGTAGTCTGAGCAGAAGAGGTTGGGTCTTTATCCTGTGATTATTTCATTTACCTCAACAAACCTGCATAGAAAAGTGGCTCTGATCCTGCTCCGCACACCCACAATGTACCTGTTTACTGTTCTGGTCCTCTGCTCATCTCTGATGTAGCCGTCTTCCACCACAAAATGGCTGCAGCTGATTCGCTGACCGTGAGTGTCAATCACAGCTTTACACCTATGAAGGCAAACCAAAGTCAGAATAGAGACGTTTCCTTCGTTTAAACTGACAAGTCTGATCCTCGAGGGTGAGTCTTGATACACCACCAAAAGCCACAAAGAATCACGAACATTTCATACGAGTGATAGTAAAGTCCAGAATATATTCATTTAGTAGCTGAATTTCTAGAGGAATAAAAAGGTCACCAAACTAAACGAGGTCACACTGAAAATCAGTGTTTTGAAGTTTTACTTAAAAGAGAGTTAACACAGATCCCCAGGGGCAAGTTTGTGACCTCCTTGCTCTTCACACAGAGAGGAGGCGGGGTGGAGTGGGAGAGAGGGATGGGGGTTGGATAGAGAAGGGGTGTCGAGGGGGGGGGGGTGGACGGCAGGAGTCGGAGAGAGAGAGAGAGAGGAGGAAAAAGGGGGAATGAAGGGGAATCTGTCGGCTTGTTATGTCAAGAGTTATAAATGTGCTTTATAGGGCTCATTATCCAAACTAATGGGCTAGGGGTGACATCCTTGAAATGGACTTTCACAACACAATAAAGGGATCGGCGAGTGACTTGCTCCTCTGACAAAAAGTGTGGCCCTCAGAACAATTCTCGCTCTCTCACAGGATTGACTGCCGGGCAGATCTGTTTATGTAAATGAAGATTTATTTACATAGAGGAACTGGTGGAGGAAGCTGGGGGCCTCCAATCAATCGCCAGCCAGTGAGCTGAAAGCAGGTGATATGGTACACACACTCCACACACCCGTCACACCTGAGGGATCGTTACTGTAAGACCTGTATCCTCTGGGCTCTGCTGTTTCTATGCCTTTATTTAAGAAATTGAACAGTATAGGAATAGGTTTTCTGTAACTAAATATCTGACAATAAGGACCACTTTTAAAGCAATCACAGCTCTGAATTATGTACACAACACCTCCATCACAGGAACTTTAATCACAAGTACAAAAGTTTTGCTCTGCATTCATAAAAAGTGTTGATATTGAGATAATGACTGGGTTTCATTTGGTCCCAAGGCCAGATCCTGCTTTCTGGATCATCATAACTGCATAAATACCCCTCATAAAGCACTGTTGGCTGCCCTGAACCAATCAGAATGTTAACCTTGCACTTAACGACTCGCACTTCCAAACTCATTCGACTTTTACACACTTCCTTTCGGCTAAAGATGATGGGTGATATGTTAAATGACGTCATGATTGATGTTACAACCAAGAGCTTATTTTCTTGCGGAAAAGTGTTGGGCCTTCATATTAAAATGAGAATAAGAACCGTGGTCTTGAGGTCCCGAGTGACTTCAGTGCTACAAATATTCCACTGCCTAATACGACTGAAACCCTAAATTGTGCTGATATTACAAACAAGCAACATCAGAGCAATGGAATATCACCAGCAGGAGATGGACTGCTGTTTTGATCTGACTGCCATGGTAAGACAGAGTGACAAGGCCAATCAGCATGATCAAGCAGAGCGATCGAGTCACGCTGACGAGGCAGGAGATAAGAACGGTGGGACAAATGGGTTTGGATGCGTGATTGAGGCGACTGTCGTCCACGCTAACAAGTCGGGCTGCTGTCGGAGCCACCTCCGCACCGAATGGCAGGTGGGCTCCGAGGCCCCATAATCCTCTGCTGCATTATTAATCTAACTCTACCCTTTTCAGCTTTATGTCTGTAATAAGAGAAGACATAGGGTGGTAATTTATGATGCTGGGGAAATTAAAATCATTGTTCAGCCTGCCAGACACCTTGCCAACTCTTCTTTTTTCCCCCTTTTACCTCTTCACCTTCATGGAACTTTTTTCTTGCTGATGATGTATGGCGTGAACATGGTTGAGTCGACACCCGGGCGCCTTTGGCGAAGTGCAGCGATTCTCAGCGCTCTGCCCACCAAGGGAGCTTTGTGGACTGGATTCCAGAGTCTGATTGACACCCTTGTTTGGAGTCTGTCCAGTATTCACCCCAGACACTCACAGTGCATATGGACATCTCTAACCAGTGGAGGGTGGTCCTCGTCTAGAAGTTTGGACTGTGAAGCTCGTCTTGAAAACCTGGGAAGCCTTGAGTTATGGTGCGCCTCTTCCACTTTCTGGAATTGATAGGGGGAGGTGAAGTCGGGAAACTCCATCTATTTATCATGGTCATACTTTGTGGGTTTTGTATGCTGCGTTAAGTTTAGAATGCCACTTCAATAGCTAGCAATAGAAGCACAGAGGGTGACCAAACTGCCTCTTACAAGGTCAAATCATATATATTAAGAAGGATCTCTGTCAAATGAAACTGGGGCAGTAGAGAGTCACCCACAAGTTTGAGAGCCCTTTAAGCGTTCCATGAAAGGGGCATCATTTCTATGTCAAGAAACCTGAAGCATCAGTTCTTTCATTGTCCTAATGCGTGAGCTTAGGCTGAACTTCTCAGTATCAGGGTTTTAAACCCCATGTACGTAATGCTACCACTTGCACCCATCTCTTTCTGCAATCCACATACACAGGAATCCAATCCCCCAGGGTCACCCACCACAAAGATGAAAGAAACTCAATATACCGCCAGGGAACAAGCAGTCAGGGAACAAAAAGGAGGAGGGGGGGCTTGATCTAACCTAGTTTATGACAACAATCCACCTTTGAAACTCATTAAAGGCCTTTCTGGTGAGGCCTGACGCACATTATCAGCACAGATTAATCAAGGGAGACTGGAGATGAACTCTCATTTTTTAAGAGGCAGCAACAGAGGGCTTTTTTGTCTTCAGATGAAAATCAATTAGTGGAGGTAAGGCCACAAGGAAAAAGCGGCATCACTCATCGCTGGCCCAAGTGGCAGGGCCCGTGATTTGTCTTCCGAGCTTGGCTGCTTCAGGGGGCCTGTGCGCTGCTGTCTCCAAGAAAATTAATTCCATATCTATAATTTCAGTTCCCTCCCCCATCCAACTTGCTCTCTTGTACTTTTACTCCACGTTGTTGTGGAGGGACCTGTTTACTAAAGAGCTCTAGTCAAACTTGGAACCTAATCTGGAATGGGCGAGCCAGGATGAAGGCCAAACCTGCATGCTTTTTCATCTTTTTGGGTGCATCATGTTCTTTTGTTTTGGTATTTGTGTCAGAACACAGTTGGTGTAGGCGGTGGATCGATGGTGAACTACTTACTTTCCTGACTCCTTGTCCACAACCAGGCACTGAACAGAATGTCGCAGGCAATAAATCCCCCCAAAGACAGCACACATTCTGAAAAACACACACACACACACACACACACACACACACACACACACACACACACACACACATATATATAAATAAAGACACATTACATTTGATGTTAATGGATCCAGCAAACACCCATAATTACAACTGATAGCATGACATTAACAGCAACAAAGGATCTGATCACACCTTGTCTTCACCAAAAGAACATAATCCAATTCATTTGACAGGGCAAAATGTCACCAGGAACATCACATTTTTTCACTAGTACCACTTTTTTTGTCAGAAAGCTCTTTGAAGTGAAAATGTTACTATGGTTTAAATTTCAAATCATTATAAAAATGAAAAATTTCAACTGTGAAATTCACAGTTTTCACTCTGATAAACACTACAATACTTAAAAACCAGACTGAATAAATACAGAAAAAAGAGCCTTGTGGAGAGCATATCTGAATATTAAAATGTAAAGACTGGAGTCCTATCATTCAATCTTCACCTCTAGAGTTTATGCTTTTCTACAAAAAAAAAAAAAAAAAAAATCCTACTAAAATGCCTCTGTCCCCACAAATTACTCTACAGACATGGCATCTTAATAAAGCACAAGGGAAAAAAACACTAAACCTTCCAGCAATCATCTGGGCCCATCTCATGTCCTGCAAAAAAGCCCAAAGATGTCGGAGGACTTGTGTGGGGGGGGGGGGGGGGACTTTGATGTCATTAACCCTAACTGACAGACGTTTAAGCTGATATTACTCTAATTAACTGCCCGCTGTCAACTGCAATGATGCTGCTGGGGTAGATCGCGCGAGAGCAGCCACATTGTTTTTTTTCTTTTTTTTCTTTTCCCTCTCTTCCCTGTGCCCTGGCACTCGCCCCTGCAACATCACTCGCCGTTGCAGGGCTAAATTAACAGTTGTGAAAATCCGGTACCCCCACACAAGCCCCTGGTCTTTATAGCCTCTAAATGGCATTTCAGGTCCTATCATGGCGGGAATCAGGAGGACGTGAATTTTTTAATACGCTAGCAAAACAATGGGGGCCATTAATAGCTAGACGTGGTGACAGCACACTCGCCGATGATTTATGAGTTTGTGTATAATTTGATTATGCTATTAATTCCACTGATTACAGCTGCAGCGAGTGTGGAGAAGGTCACATCCAAAATAAATCTTTGACAACTCCCCCCTTCTCATCATCTACCCCCACCCCCCATCACCCAAACCCCACAAAATAACTGCCTCCAACTAGTTATTTCTGTAATTAAAAGGTAATGTAACAAGAAGCACAAATAAGCTGCAGGCTCCTCCAGGAACATCACACTCAAGCCCAAAGTAAATTGAACAGAGTCTTGTAATGATGGAAGCTACCATGTTTTCAATCATTGGGAATATGATGGGATAGTGATGATAAAATATTTGGAACCAATAATGATTTGATAAACCCACAAGCTATAATCCAGTACAAGTATACATTTTTACGGCTAAGCAGACCATGTGATCAGGGGCTTTGATCAATGAGTATAAGAGGGCAAACAAGCCCACACAGACGTGAATGATCAAAACATTTATGGAAACTTTTTGGTCCCTAAAGTTGTGTTTATAAGCACGGATCCTTCTAGAAGAGATCGGCAAGAAAGATCTAGACCCAGCTAGAAAACACCAGAACTCCTCTAAAGTCAAGACAGGTTTTCCAGACAAAAAAAAAAAAGGAATCAGTGAACAATCACATCAACATACTAGTGCATATAAATAAAACAGAACATCAATGGAAAATTCATTTATGTTCATTGATTAATAAAAGAGTCATATGTATAATATAAAAAGTAAGCAAAAGTGCTGGGTCCCCAGCTCTGATGCAATGGCTCACAGATGCCTGTGCTGACCAGCATCACACTGAGTATGTGATGTGGGGAGAGAACGCCATCTACTAACTCAGAGGGGATGAGCAGGCCAATTTCACTCTCTAAACCACTGAGGATGAGTGCTTTAGAGCCACTCGAAGCCAGCATTTTTTGTTTTACAATTGATCATTATGGCATATAGCTGCAAGAAAACACAATTCAGATCTTAAATGATTAGAATATTTAATCAATTTCAGTTTGAGAAAATTACTGTTCAAATATAAGTATAAGTACTGTTTCTTATTCTGCACATGCAACCACAATCATGAGTGATTACTGACTGACATGCTCAAATTAATTTTAAAAAGGCAAAAAACCTTTCACGTTGAAAAACACGTGTTGTCTGAGTTGTATGTGTTTTTTGTAATTATTATCTTGCTGTAGGATGAAGTGTTCAATGGGTTTTGAGGCATTTACTGGAACATCAGCAGGTAAGTTGATCCGATACACCTTAGAATTAACTGTGCTCATCATTAAAGATAGAGGAAGAGGAAGATCCTTCACAGAGGGAGTTGTATGCTTTGGCTGATGGGCAGTCTTTGCTCCTCACTCTGATACAGGTAAAGCTCAGTCTCATCCCTCCAAAAGATCTTTTCCCAGAATTCTAAACTATGAAAACTATAATGGAGCCATCTTGTTTAGCTGTTTACATCTTTCTTCGTATCCACTGCATTCTAGTCTGACTAATACAAACCTGTCTCCTATAGACAGTTTCTGTTCTGTTGGACAGATAGATGAGTGTTTTTCTAATTCCTCACGTACTACGAATATAATTCTGACATTTCAGACATATTTTCTTTGTTTTCTCAATCTCTCAATCTCAGTCTAAACCCATTTTTCAGATCTTCCCTGTCACACAATAAGTAACTAACCCCAGGAACAGGGTTGGGATGGTACTTTAAACTTTAGAATTTTTTTTCCATAAACTTGACATAACAATTTCGCACAAGCCCTAAAGGTAGATAATTCAAAGCAATTGTGCATTTATTAAATTAAAGAAAAGTATGCAACATATGTCAGTGGCAAAACTATGTAAAACTTCAGAATTAGCAGATAATTGATCGTGAAACAAGTATTTTCAATCAATGGGACACAATCATGTGTGAGTGGACAATTTAAAGAACAGGGATCTACCAATGTCTGATCTTCACAACACATGTTTGTAGAAATGTATCATGACACTAACAACAGGTTTTTTTCCCCGAGGAGCTCAGAAGAAGAGTTGTTGATGATAATCAGACTTGAAAAGGTTAGAAAACCATTTCTAAAATGATTGGACTCCACCAATGAACAATCAAAGGACTGTAAACAAACAGAGAAAAATTATTACCCTTCCCATGAATGGTGGACCAACAAAGGTCAGGCCAAAGTGTGTTTTTCATATTGTCTCATGTTAATGTTCATGAGTCCACCAATGGTGTGCATGGAAGGGTTGCAAGAAGAAAGCCTCTGCTCTCCAAAAAGAACATCGCTGCCCATCATCAGTTTGTTAAAGATCACACTGACATCGTTTTGAGGATGGATGAAAGCCTATGAAATACCTATTTTTTGGTTTAGATGAAAGGAAACACTTGGAGAAATGAAAACAATGAATTACAAGTTAAAAACCTTACTTCATCTGTGAAACATGGTGGTGATCATATCATGGTTTGGCCCTGTTCTGCTGCACCTTGAGCAATGAATTCTGAATTATACCAGTACATTTTACAGGAAAATGCCAGGACATCTGAATGTGGGTCATGCAGCAAGACAATGGTCTACCCAAGAAAAAGTTTTGGAATGGCCCAGTCAATGTCCTGACCGTAATACAGCAGAAATGTTATGGAAACAAGCACTTCATGGAAGGCCACCCACCAACATTAAAGCAGTTTTGTGCAGAGTAATGGGCTAAAATGAGTGCAGAACTAATCAACAATTACCAGGAATGTTTAATTGCAGCTATTGCCGCCAAGGGGCCTGGTGGTTAAGGAACCAGCCTTGTGACTGGAAGGTTGCTGGTTCGAATCCTGAACTGGTAGGGCATGACTGAAGTGCACTTGAACAAGGGCGCCGTGGATAGGGCTGCCCACAGCTCCAGGCACATGTGCTCACTGTCCCCTAGTGTGTGAATGTGTGTCACAACAGATACTGAAAACAAAGATTTTGCCACTCACGCGTATGCAATACTGGATAATACTTAATTATTAATTATAAACAAATTATTAACTGACACAACTTAATGTCACTAAGCAAGAATAAATATTTGAGTAATAAAATATGAGAAGCTGCAGCCAAACTATAACAATAGGAATGAAACTAACCAACACTATATGGACAAAAGTATTGGGACACCTGCTCATTGACATTTCTTCTACAATCAAGGCTACTAGCTACTGCTTCTCACCACTGTGTTGGTTTTTGTGCTGAGTGCTGATTGTGAAGCATTCTGGTGTACTTTGAAAAGTGCTATACAAGTTCATTCATTACTCAAATATTTAGTAATGCTTAATAATGTCTGAAATAGCGTGGGCTAATAACTCATTGAGACATTACAAAACCATTTATTATTATTCACTGTTAATTAATGTACCCTTATTGTAAAGTATTGGCTCTTATCTACTTTTAGGACCTGTGTGTTAATCTGATGGCATTTTAAGTTACATTTATGCAGAAAATATGGAGTATAAGGCTTCACAAACCTTTAAGGCATATTTTCAAATAAAGACAAAAGAAAAACATGTACATTTACATGACGCCGCCCTACGTATTTACATCAAATAATCTCATGTCCCAAACGCTTACACTATTCAACAAAAAGCAACAGCATGTTAGGACATATCGGTTCCTCCCACACAAATCAGTAATCAAGGAGGGGTAAGTACAGCTAAGATTTTATTACAAGCATTTACTTTCTCTCTGTGTGTATTAACAATAAATCCTCTCGCTGTCCAATAGACGCTAAACAAACACAATTAGCACACACGGCAAAGAACGGTCACCTGTCAGGTTTGCCTCTCATGAAAATGCTCTTGTAATCTGGGGTGCTGTGTGCCAGAGTGGGGGGCTAATGGCTGGCCAATAATTAAAAGAAAACAAAGCGGCATGCTGCCTGGCGAGCCTCTCTCACTGAAAATTAAATCCCTACTCCGGAATTGGAATAAATTAGATGTTTATTGTGCCCTGAGAGGACAAAGTGGAGGCGTGGCTAATGACAGGGCAGAAATATAAAGTGTGTGTGAATGGTGGAAAAGACATCATTGGTCCTTATGCACGCATCTTCCCATCCTCTCAATCTGTTTCCGTTTGACTGTTGCCTGATTGGAGCACGATGCTGCTGTGGATGCAAATCAAAAGCTCTCACACACAAATGTGTTTACAGGCCTGAATAAATGGCGTTCCTCAGTATTCGAGTCTTACTACAACCCACTGTAGATGAGACAAAGAGTCTGCAAACATAGCAGCGAAGACAGAAGGTGGTAGAAGGAGCCCAAAGGTTATTTAGAAATTAAAAGAGTCTCCACTGTCAGAACTTGAGGGATAATGCGGGCAAGGACAGCAAAGCATTTCATCACTTTATTAGCGGCACTGCTCGCTGATCTGTGAATAACCTGAGAGTGAGCATTATTGAGTTTGCGCCGCCGTCCATCCATCTATCACCTGCGAGCAGGTATCAGCGTGATGGATGACTCCGCCTCCTCGCCACCTCTCACACTGACTTTTGTCTCTCTATCCCTCGCTCCGGTCCTCTCTCGAGGTCCCTGCCTTTTCATTTACTAGCCTCTCTTCATCATTCTCCTCTTCTACTCGGGAATCGTGCACCCGATTTCCGTCCGTCTCTCTCCGTCTCATTTCCTTTTTTACCAGTTTTATTTCTCTATTAGGCTCTTTCTGCTGGCCTGTAGTTCAGACACTGCACATCAGACCAATGTCTGTTCTGAGTCGCTTGTCAGTCTTATATCTGGTAAGAACACCCTATGCTGAGCTGAATAACACAAATCTTGGGTGGTTTTATAAAGGAAATGACAGCACAGTGCACGCAGCAATGTGCAGTCACAGGTGGAACACATCTGACCAGCAGCTTGCAGGGGAGACTGCAGCTCAGCACTTATCTGAGCACAGTGTGAGTAATCAGTGGAAATCAAAAATGCTAAAAAAAAATGCAGTCGTTCAACATTGATTAACCTGACAGATTAAACGAGAAACGTATTTATAGGAGATAAATATTATAATAAATATTATGATTTTTAAATGAAAGTTGCTGTTATACTGTATTGTTTTCCAAGACGGGAAACATCTGCATGATAATATTAATCACTGCATGACTTACTGTCGAATTGCTTAAGTTGACGTGGATTGTAGAGTAAAACCAATGTACTAACTGTACTGTACTAACTACTGTACTTTTTAGGGTTAAACAAACAATAGACAGACAACTCAAGTTGGGGGACTACCTCCTTTTTAACCCTCTTTGCCCTCTTGTGCACCTCTTATAGTCTTTAACGCTCCTCATGTACCACAAAAAGTAATCCGAGGTCAAGCCAGTTTAATGGACTGTAAGCTATACACGACAGATCCTAGGTTCGAGGATATGTGGTCTTTCACATACTCCACTACAGGGACGACTTCTAGCTAAGCTCTGCACAATATGTCTGTCTTTGGGGAAATGTTCTCTCTTTTGCTGGCCCTGAGTCCGAGTCCTTCTCACCATCAGGAATGCATCCTCTCTGTGGCTGTGTCCTGAAGCCCCCTTGCCTTTAAGTGCCACAGTTTCACAGCACCGCTCCCCATAGACTAAGTGTGCTAAAAGCAGCCACTCCCGGTGCTGCAGAGACCTGGACTCTATAAAGGTCTGATGCGCTTTCTAAAGACAAGTCAACTGCGCTTAAAGGTTGAGTATGCTTAAAGTCATTTTAACACAACCAGCTCAGCAGTGTGCATTAAGGGCAGACGAATAAAGGAAATGCTATTTTTTCTTAAGTGAGCATCCTCTTCGTATAGCTGGATCTCTACTTTAAGGCACCTGTAAGAATGTTTCAAAGCCAAATGTCTTTGTACAGCTCAGATCATTGGATTGGGACGCTTTGGTGTTCCTGAGGATTCTCACCTGCAAAAGCACTGTGGAATCTCTCCCAAGCCGTACAGCGGGAACAAGAACGGTGTATTGCCATAGCGACCCAGGCATCGCAGGAAGTGCTGTGTAGCCTTCAAGCCCTCCTCTGTCAGGGTCTCTCGGTTAACCATGGCGATGGAGTGGAACACAAAATGCTGCAGGTTCTCCGTTAGACTCTTACTCTTCAGGTAATCCCAGAAAGGCTTCTCTGTGAAGTCTAAACCAGGACATATTTAAATATCTTTAATCAGTTAGAAGCAGACATCCTAAAACCGCAGTCTTCCGATTAGAAAAACTGAAACTAAACATTGTAAAAATGATAAAATCATTATCATCCGATCAATTTCCTGATTTTAACTAAGTGGATAATTTTCAAACCTCTGTGACTAATGAACACCTTATCCCACAAGAATGCTGTAGAGTAGTATACGGTCAGGTTGATAAGTATTTGGACAGGAGGGCTGCATGAAATTGGAAAAAAACTGACATTGCAATATATATTTGTTCTGCAATTTATACTGCAATTCTAAAAAACACAGGAATTTTCACCAAATTTCATCAGAACTCAATGATCCAATGTGTCAGGACCTTTATAATGTCCTCTGCGTATCAAGGGTGTAAAAGAGTAAAAGGAGTAAAAATTATTTTTATAGTAAGCAACAAAAGATTAACATTTAATTCAATGAATATTGCAATTGAACAATGCAACGATTATACAGAAATGATATATTGCCCAGCTCTATTAGAGAGTGACAATTTTCGTAATTGCTGGATCTGGACAGGAAGTGTAAACATTCAGCTAAGAGGTTTAACAAAAATATAGCATTGGTCATTTGGGAATTACAGGCTGACAAAGAACCGGACAAAGTAACAAGTCTTTTTAATACATGGATGCAAATCTTCCGTCAATAACTGCTCAAATTGGAAAAGCTATAATTCCACAATCATCTACATCAAGTACTTTTGCAGTCTTCCAGGTCTTTCACAGTGCTGAGGGCACAACTGTAAACCGTTTTATAAATGAACCAAACTGTTAATTCAGTCGATCGTAAAGTCTCTCTGATAAGTTTGTTATTTTTGCCAGCTTAATTATGCTTCCTTTACTTGCATCACCTTTTGAATAACGAGATCCCATAAACATAAAAAAATCAACACTTATGTTCTCAGTGTTTAATGCCCTGATAAGACAACAGTCCACATCTGGCTTGCAATTGCAATATTTTGTTAAATTTGCTTAATTAATCTACACTTTAATCACAACTTCATTTAAAATACACTGTAGCGACGCACAGAAGCAAAATCAACAAACTTATTTAATATGTAATATTGTGAGAGAAGAGGGAGGGAGGGAGGGGGAGAAGGAGACAGAGAGACAGAGAGAGAGGGAAAGAGAGAGAGAGAGAGAGAGGGACAGAGAGAGAGAGAGAGAGAGTGAGAGAGTGCGAGAGAGAGCGAGAGAGAGCGCGCGCGCGCGCGAGAGAGAGAGAGAGAGAGAGAGAGAGAGAGAGAGAGAGAGAGTGAGAGAGAGCGAGAGAGAGAGAGAGAGAAAGAGTGTCAGAGAGAGTCATACCCTGGAATTCCTCTGGGTGCTGCTCAAAGTCCAGACAGAAAGTGAGGAACTTCATTAGCATGCGTTTCTCTACCATGGTCAGCTGCTTACTGCCAAACACATCTGCCCGAGAACATGGGACCTTTGGGGACACAGAGAGTGAGCAAGACAAGAAAATAGAGAATGTAAAGAAAAAGAGAGGAAAGAAGAACGACAAACACAAACACAAGTGTAACATTATAGCAGAATCAGGGACTGGACAAAACAATGTTTTTAACAGAGAGACAAAATTATACAGATACACACATTCTATATATATATATATATATATATATATATATATATAGAGAGAGAGAGAGAGAGACAGAGACAGAGACAGAGAGAGAGAGAGAGAGAGAGAGAGAGAGAAGCTGACTCCTAGCCTAATTGCAGATGAAACTAATTTTTATGACAAATATTCCAATGAAGCACAGTTTGAGAGGTTTATACAAGCAAATATTTTGTGGTACTTTAAAAACATTTATCAATACTGGGATATAAACAGTGTGAAATATGGATTAAGGACATTCTATATCGAGTTTTAAAGTTTTTAATTAACATTCTGCTTCATTCTTGCGGAAAACCTTTTCTGCTCCACCTGCAGTTCTCAGCTCCTGGTCTACTCTGCTCCCCTCTACCCCCATTCACGCTCTCACATACACACTATGGAGAGGGCATAAGACTTAAGAAGAAAGAAGAAATAAAGATCTCATTTCAATATGTTTAACCAATTACAAAAATTGGAGAAGGATCCTAATTCTTTTTCACATTATTTATTGTATTGAATATTGGCATTCAATTAAACTACGTGATTTTCTCGTGCATATCGCGCAGCCCTAGCCAGAAATCCCAAAAATCCACAGCATAATGCACACATAAAAAATACAATTATACCACTATATTTATTTAAACAAATTGAAATTTGATTTTACCTTCATCTTTCATGTTTTTATGTTTATGATCAGGTTCATTTTGAACTCTGTAAAGGTGGTTTGTGACAGCAGTTGTAAAAAGCGCTATAAAGATAAAATAGCCGAGTGGTAAGCATAAAAAAGTAGACATCAAATCAGTCCAATTTAGAAGGGCAAAAAGCAGATGAAAGCTTACAGACATGAACATCAACAGCCTTTATGAAGTCAGTCCCCCCTTTACTCCATCTGCATCATGCTTTATCTCTAGATCTGATTCAGGTCTTGGTTAAAAACCTGTGGCAGCAGCAACTGTAGCTGCTAGGCCAAAGTTCAGTTTCGCCTCACATTTACTCAGGAAGAAAAATTATCATTGGTTCCATTGTCACGAAACAGAAAACCCAATACAATAAACAAGAGACTAAATATCTTATTTTATCCTGTAAGCATACCTGTTCCACCTTGCCATTCCGATAAGTGAGAATCCGGCTTAAATTCTTGAACTCCGCATATCGGCTAACATTGGACTTGATGAGCAGGTCTACCAGTAATCCACGGGAATACAACAGCTGTGATATAAGAAAAGATGTGTTTTTTCATTAACAACTAATGAAACTGATAACAATAATGTGTTATACTACTACAACTTCAAAAAGTTAACCATTAAAATGCACAATATTTTCTTGTGTATTAAGAAATATGGGCTGATTAATATCTGATCTTTCGAACAGTATCTACAAATAAAGGTGGAGTAACTGTTTCTTTCTTTGACTGAAAATTATTTTGACACTGACTGGGACAAAGAGTTTCCCATTCTTCCCAGAATTCTTTCAGCTGTCTAAAGCATGAGGGGTTTCCTGCAGAAACATATGCTCCAACCCTCCACATGAGAACATACCAGGCCAAACTACTGCAAAGCACCACCAAACTATGTTACTCCCACCTTCAATGCTTCACAGTTGGTACGAGGCTCTGGTGCTCTAATGTTGTGCTTGAGTTGCGCCAAATGCGTTCTGTTATTGTTCCCAAATAATTCATCTGGATGGATGGATGCATTCATCTGTCCAAAGCACATTTTTTCCCTAAAATTCCTGTTTTTTGTAGATCATACCCTGATATTTTTCACTTGACAGCAAAGGTGTCCTATTTGCAAACGATCAAATCAGTCTCTTTCTGATGGCAGGTGAATGTGCTTGATCATCAACTGTGTCAAGGGCTGTATATGAAGACATTTAAGTTGTTGTTAAACTTGCTGTTTAGAGATCTTTTTAAATGCCTTCCCAGACCCAAACCAAATTAAAATCAGGGTTTTCCTCTCAGGAAAACTGCTCTTCTATTGATTACATTTTGCAAATTATTATCAAATGTCAAAATATTAAAATAGAATAAAAAAAGAAAAGGGTATAATAATACATTTTACTGCATTTGCTATCAGGTAAAAAATAAAATAAAATTAATAATTAATATATATATATATATATAGGTGATAGCAGCTGATCAGATCATAGACGTTCACAGCGACTTTACAAGAAGGGAGGTGCCTACCTGCATAACCCCAGTTTAAGTTGCAATATATACAGTGCATCCATCACTTTTTGCACATTTTGTTGTTACAGCTTTATTGCAAAATGTATTCAATTAATTTCTTCCCTCAAAATTCTACACGCAATACCCCGAGATGACAAAGCGAGAAAATAGTTTGAAATCTTTTTCACAGCAAAGTCATAAAAAGATAAAACACAAAAATATAACATGTACATAAGTATTCAAAGCCTTTGCTCAATACTTTGTTGAAGCACCTTTGGCAGCAGTTACAGCCTCGGGTCAGAAAGTTTGGCACATCTATTTCTGGGAAGTTTCTCCCATTCTTCTTTGCAGAACCTCTCATGCTCCATCAACAGGATGGGTTTGTCATTTTTAGAAATCTCCAGAGATGTTCAATTGGCTTCAAGTCTGGGTTCTGGCTGGGCCACTCAAAGACACACTCAGTGTTGTCCCGAAACCACCTGTTATCTTGGTTTAGGGTCGTTGTCCTATTGGAAGATAAACCCTCGTCCAAGTCTGAGATCCAGAGTGCTCTGGAGCAGGTTATCATCAAGAATGTCTCTGTTCATTGCTGCAATCATCTTTCCCTGAACCCTGACTAGTCTCCCAGTTCCTGCTGCAGAGAAACATCCCCACAGCATGATGCTGCCACCACCATGCTTCACTGTAGGAATGGTACTGGCTAGGTGATGAGCAGTTCACGGTTTCCTCCACACATGATGCTTGGCATTCAGTCCAAAAAGTTTAATCTTTTTGTTTCTCTTTTGTCAAACTCCAGAGCACTCTGGCGCAGGCTGTCATGTGGCTTTTCACATGCCTGATTGGTGGAGTGCTGTATAAATGGTTGTCCTACTGTAAGGTTCTCCTCTCTGTACAGAGCAACGTTGGAGTGTCAGAGAGACCACTGGGATCTTGGTCACCTCCCTACTAAGCCCACTGAAGTCTTCCTACCACGATCACTCAGTTCAGCCAAGCGGCCAGCTCTATGAAGTCTTGGAGGCAAAGGTGGTCCTATGGCGAAGGCTGTGAATTCTTATGTACATGTTATATTTTTATGTTTTCATTTTTAATACAGTTCAACTGTGTCAGATTCCCCCCACCGTCAACCGACTCACCTTAGACACAAGATCAATGTTAAACCTGCGTCCCTCCTTAATGAGCTTAGCGTAGGTTATCTTCCTTTTCACCTCCGTCTGTGCCTCTGCTTGGGGACAGACTGTCTGCTCCTCCTTTTCACATTCTTCTGACTGGTCCTTTTCTTGTGTCTCTGATGTTTGTCCATTCTCCAGCTCTTGGTGCTGTTGCTCATCAACATCTTGTGCGCTGTCATCAGGACAACCCACGTGCTGGGCTTCCGTAGAGCTGTTGCTAGTCTCTTTAGCTTGTGCATCAGAGTCATTTAACACACAGCTCACAACTGTATCCTTCACTACTTCTTCTTCCTCCGGGTCGTCACTGTTGGGGGGGGGTGAGATGATCTAGTTACACATTCAAAATACCTAGAACTTGAATGCATCACTGTAATGTTGGAATGCGTTGTGATCTTTCTTTTGTACAATTTTAGAGTCAACAAGCAAAGCGCACCATGCAAACGTTGGGGTATCTTAAGAGATTTGAGCTCTCATAACTGAGATCAAAGTGATGTATCTTAGTTAGCTTGTTAGGGCTTTGGTGTGTTCACAGTCCTCTTTAGGATGTGCCAGGTGAATTTCAAAGCTTGGAAAACATTCTGACTTCTCCTTATCAAAAAATTAGCAGCCATGGGCTCCTCTAAGAAGCAATAACCGATGCCCACAAAGCAGGGAAAGGCAATAAGAAGATTGCAAAGTGCTTTAGAGAGGTCGTTTTCTCAGTTTGTAACGTAATTAAGCAATGGCAGCTAACAGGAATGGTGCAGGTCAAGTTGAGGTATGGAAGACCAAAAAGAGAACTGCCCAGATATGCAAATGAAAAGCCCTAATGACTGCAAAAGACATTCAGAAACACTGGGAAGACTCTGGAGTGATGGAGCACTGGATGCCTAAAATTAGACTCACTTTAAATACACAAGAGTATATAAACGTTCACTGCTTGATGACTAATGTGGAAAAAATTCCATTTAAAATGAGACAGCACAATAATACTGACCTAACTCCGCTTCCTGATCCTGCAAAGACTTAAAATAATGATGGGGCAACTAAAAGAAAAATGGAGAAAATTGTACCTGGCATAAGAATACACTTCCAGGTTAGAGATGGTGGAGTCTACAGAGCTAAAACACAGTACTTCTTCTCCTTCCTCGATCTTCTCTCTCCAACCCTGCTCCAAATCAGTGTTTGATATCTCCTGCTGGGTCTGCAAATGCACCACCAAAAATCAATTTTCAGTTTGCTCCAAACCTCAAGTTGACATAAGATAATCTGGTGAATGAAATGTCTAGAGAAGTAAAGACCTTATACTCCTCGATCCATGACAGTAGGCCATTGAAAGTGAAGCTGGCCCAGTTACCAGCATAGTAGTTTCGCCTATAATATAAAAAAAGATACTTTCTTAAATGACAACGACAGGGGTAGTGTGTATTTGTTCGATCACTGCCACCAAGACATATATGGAACTGAATTATATATATATTTATACATAGTATCTTTATACACACACACACACACACACACACACACATATATATGTGTGTGTGTGTGTGTGTGTGTGTGTGTGTGTGTGTGTGTGTATAAAGATACTATGTATAAAGTATCTTTAAATATACATTGTGTACATACAGAACAGGCCAAAAGTTTGGACACACCTTCTCAATCTCAGTTTTCATGGAATTCTCTCAATGAGCTTCAAGAGGTAGTCTCCTGAAACGGTCTTCCAACAGTCTTGAAGGAGTTGCCAAAGGTGGCTCATTGAGAGAATGCCAAGAGTGTGCAAAGCAGTAATCAGCAAAGGGTGGCTATTTTGAAGAAACTAGAATATAAAACATGTTTTCAGTTATTTCAGTTTTTTTTAAGTACAAAACTCCACGTTTTCATTCATAGTTTTGACGCCTTCAGTGAGAATCTACAATATAAACAGTCATGAAAACAGAAAACTGAGAATGAGAAGGTGTGTTGGAAGATACACCCTCATCCCAGTCTGAGATCCAGAGTGCTCTGGAGCAGGTTATCATCAAGGATGTCTCTGTTCATCGCTGCAATCCTCTTTCCCTGGACCCTCACTAGTCTCACAGTTCCTGCTGCAGAGAAACATCCCCACAACATGATTCTGCCACCACCATGCTTCACTGTAGGAATGGTATTGGCTAGGTGATGGGCAAAGCCAGGTCTCCTCCAGACATGATGCTTGGCATTCAGTCCAAAAAGTTCAATCTTTTTGTTTCTCAGTGTCTGAGAGTCCTATAGGAGACAGGCTGTCATGTGCCTTGGAAGAGTGGCTTCCACCTGGCTAGTCCTCAACACAAGTCTGATTGATGGAGTGCTGCAGAAATGGTGGTGCTTCTGTAAGGTTCTCCTCTCTCCACACTACAATGTTGGAGCTCTGACAGAGTGACCATTGGGTTCTTGGTCACCTCCCTGACTAAGCGCCTCCTACCATGACCACTCAGTTTGCCCAGGAGTCCTGATGGTTCCAAAATTCTTCCATTTATGGATAATGGAAGCCACTATGATCATTGGGACCTTAAGTGTGATCTGTGTCTTGATACAATCCTGTCTTGGGGGGCTACAGACCTTTACACTTCATGGCTTTATATAAGCAGGTGTGTACCTTTCCAAATCATGTCCAAATAACTGAATTTACCACAGGTGTACTCCAAGCAGTAGAAAGATCTAAAGGTTGATAAGTGGAAACAAGATACACCTGAACTCAATTTTGAGGGACATGGCACAGGCTGTGACTACTTATGTACATGTTCTATTTGTGCGTTTTATTTTTTAATACATTTGCAAAGATTTCAAACAACCACTGGTGTGTAGAATTCTGAGAGGGAAAATGATTTGAATCCATTTCAGAATAAGGCTGTAACATAAAATGTGAAAAAGTGAAATGCTCTGAATATAAAATCATTTAACAAAAATAACTAACAATATAATAAACACTTTCTACACAAATCCTAACCCAGTGGGAAAAATATGCTTTCCATGCAACAGATGAAGTTGAACTGTACTGAAACACCCTCCAGTTCAAGCGTGAGGTCCGGTCTTACCTGTCCAAGTGCAGAACCCTCTGTCCCACTCGTGAACAGGCGGCAGCAATGACAGACTCGGTTAGGCCTGCAGATGAACAGAGACAGTATGCATTGTCAGTGACCACCATTAAATTCTCCGGCGTACTATCCTCCCTGACCTCTTTCCAAATGAAATGCTTCATTCAATTTGTGATGCTCTTTATGTTTGCATGTCACCAGCACACTGAGACAGGCCAATCTTCTCACAATTACACTTCCATAACCATAAAAATATTACTGCCCACTTGAGTTCCATTCAAAAAAGCAGAGGCAGAAATAGGAAACAGCAATAGAATCAGTATTAGATATGAATACGGTAATAAAGAACACAGAAGTATGTTAAGTATGGTGTTATAACTAAGTTATGTAAGAGTTTCAAATAAACAGTAACAACCTATTACTGACTAATCTTTCGGTACCTAGTCTGTGTAGTCGGTACCTAGTCTATCGGTACCTAGTCACATTGAAGATGATGGTCTAGGGCAGTGGTTCTCAACCTTGGTCCTGGAGGCACCCCTAAACTGCATATTACAGAGCTTTCCCCCGATCCCAACACACCTGATTCAACTAATCAGCAAATCAATAAGCTCTTCAGAGATGTGTGATGTGTTAAAGCTAAAACGTGCAGGGTAGGGGTGCCTCCAGGACCTGGGTTGGGAAACACTGACCTAGAGTCCCCAGAAGTAGGACTATAGGCCACTGCACAAATTGTCTTCTCATTTGGTCCACTGTTTTTGTTGTCTACCTTCTAGAAGTGCCCTATGTTACCCCCAGTGCCGGTGTCGTCATGAAGCCGATGATCCAAACCCTCATCAAATTCTTTACAGACAACAAACGCATTCAGATGCATTAGTATATTTACTCCGTGTTAAATTACCCTTTGGTTTACATACAGTAAAAACAAGCAGGATCAAGTACATGGAATGTGTGGGATCCAGAACAGCAAGACCAAGCAGGGCTAGAGTTGAAAACAACTCCATTAAGTCGCTGAAGCGTGCCTGTCCCTCCATCTTTCTTCTTCCTCATCTGGCCTTGCACCGTCCCGTCTCACACACACAATGGAAAAGTGATTTATTCCGAGCAAACCTAGAGGCCCATCGCATCTTCCTTGGCCCTGGCCATTTAACTGATGGAGAATCCTGCACCGGCAGGTTATAGCCTGCTCGACACCTACCATTTTACACAAGGCTGGGATGTGAAGAAAAACAGTGTTTTTGCGTTGCATTTCGCTTCTTACTTCTGGTCTTAACAGTTGCACAACTAGTGTCTTCAAAGCAAGGATGAGTTATGGTCTTCAACTTTCAGTTCGGCACTAAACAACCCGAACTGCCCTGAAAAATCAAGGCAGTTGATGGACATTCAAGCAGAGAAGTTGTGCATTTATTATTAAATAATTTCTATAGGCATATCTTTCAAAGGCTGTCTCAACAGCACTGTCTTTCACTTCGATAATCCTGAACATACAGGAACAAAACTGACATAAACGTAAACCAGTGGAGGAAAGATTCTAATCCTCTCTCAAACAAGAATCGTCTGAGTAACACGGTGAAGAAGTAACACAAAAACCTAACCATTCTGCTGGGCAGCTTTGGTCTGTCGAAACAATACTAGAGATGTTTTTAAAAAGTGTAAATAACCTCTCGCTGCCAACTTTTAATGCCATTTATCCTAGCCTGTATCGATTTTTCCACATCATGTTTGCTAAAGACAAACATTACCTGCCATAAAGCACTGGTGCCACATAGACATGCTCGGCAATAAATAATAGATTGAGGCTGGTAGGACTTTGATGACCGAGCAAAGCCCGAAATGCTTTCAGCGGGAATTGTATGAAATCATAAATCACTCTTCATTTCAGAGAACATTCCAAAATGGATTCTATCTCTGCACCTTGAAAGTCATTTTGTGTTTTATTTATAGTCTGGGTTGAAAGAGAGAGAGAGAGAGAGAGAGAGAGAGAGAGAGAGAGAGAGAAAAGGAGAGAGAAAAGGAGAGAGAGATGGGAGGAAGTCACTTCCCTACACTCCTCCTCTTTCTGTCACCCTTCCCCCTATCCATCTCTCTCACACACAGTCAGCAATCTCTTCTATTCCTCTGCACAGATTTGTGGGTGGCAGAGGTCAGCTGCAGAAGATCCTTAAATGAAATCATTAGAGCTGCAACAGTACGCAAATGGTACAGTTTGGGCCTCATGGTTTGAGTACGGTACAATAGAAAACAAACAAACAAACAAACAAACAAACAAACAAACATAAGATTAAAAGATCATTATCTGACATATTTCAGCTGAACGGGGATATAATGTAAAAAAAATTAGGACACCCCATGAAATCCTTCTTCTGTATTTTTTACTCTATTTAGACACATTGAAATGTAATCTTCACTTCTTCTTTTATAAAGACTAAGTCTTATGCCCCCTCCATAGTTTGTACATATGAGTGTGAATAAGAAAATCAGCACAAGTGATATTGTCTCAGCCCAGATTACGCTCCTTTATAACGCAATATAGATATAAATATCGATATATCGCCTAGCCCTATACAGTGATAAACATTTTTGGCCCTGGAACATGCCTTACTTTTGAATGCCATATTTTAAGGGCTACAGCATAAAATATACTCCATGTTAGTGTATTTACATCATAAGCCAACAGATCTCTGCTGATTTACTATTTCAATTTTGAAATTAAGTTATTGTTTATAACAAAATGATAACCCTAACTTGCAGTCTCCTTGGCCACCTTCACCTTAATAACAATGTGAGGTTTTAGTGTAGTCTTGTTTGTGCAACAATGCCTGATACTGGAGGAAAAAAACTGACACTGAAACTGATATTTTGTCATTCTGCAAAAATATTGCAATATTAACAAATTCAAGAATTTTTGCCAGATGTCAATGATCCAACGTCATGATGTATCTGGTATGCAAATTTTCCTTTTTCCATAGAAAAGTATGATTTAACTGGCCTTACAGGACTTGTAGCATATGGATAGCTATCATAGTATGCAATTATCTGAATGGCTTCATATTACAGGAAATATGTAGCAACATATTGCTTTTGTGTTTAAGATATCAAGTAAGAGAAAACTATTTATTCCTTAAGTAATTTGAACTAAGAATGGTAGTGCGCTTATTTGGTATGGGTTTAACACAAATCAGTTAATACATTTAATTAAACAGCTATAGTAATAATACTATTTAAAGAAAGAAAGAAAGAAAGAAAGAAAGAAAGAAAGAAAGAAAGAAAAGAAAAAGAAAAAAGAGGGAGGAAGGGGTGTTTTTTATGTGTTTAAGGTACGTCTTAATAGAGGTGGCTGCTCACCCCAATGATATAAAGCAATATATGTACATATTTTGAGTCCTGCTGTATATGCATGTATAAGGACTGCTGGACACGGACAATCATTAACGATTAATATATAAAAATGTTTCCATGGCAACAATTTTATTTTTAAATACGTTAAAACGCACGTCTGTTACTGACTGACGTTCATTACAGGGTGCTGCCATCAGTTCATTGCATTCAAGCCAAGCAGAAAGAACAGAGCACAACAGGCTACATCAGTGCATGATGACATACAGCGCAAGCATGCAGCCAGTGCAGTGTCGCCCCCGTCGTCCCCACCCCCGTTGTCCCCACCCCCGAACTGAAGGTTAAAATAGGTTGACAAATGTCCTCTTTTTGTGATGTAAAATATGTATTGGGTTGGAATTTCACCAATTTCATATCAGCGTTCAATGGATTTTCACAGCTTTAAACATTTCTGTTTAAGTTCCACCTTCTCACTGCTACTGCTGGTATACATGTACATGCATCTACATCAACCACTGGTCAAACTGCGTCCTAGCACAGAGTAAAGACAGATAAATTACAACTGCCTAAACATGTCTGAGTTTACATGTAACTTGGAAGGTAGTAATATAAAACTGTCTGGTCAATGTCTAGATATAATGAAAACTTTAACTGTGAGCTGTGCTGCAGGTGTAAAGTCTAACTGCTGGAAGATCTGACCATCACAGTCAGGTCACAGTAAAAGGCCTGGGCGATATATTGATATTTCTATCAATATTGGGATATAAACTGATCAAGATATAGGCTGAGGTTATTTCATTTTAGAGTTTTAAGAATTTTTAAATAACATTCTGTTTCAATCTTGTGGAAAAAAAAAAACTATTCTATGCTCCCTCACTCTGCCCCAAACCCTTTTCTCTGCTCTGCTCCCTTCCACCCCTACTCATGTTCTCTCCTTCACTCACACACATGCTAGAGAGGGCATAAGACAGAGTTCTGGCATAAAGACAACTTGATGTCTAAAGAGGAATTTGAAGCTCAAATTTCAATGTTTAAATATAATAAAGAAAAAGGATTTCATTGGGTGTACCCTTTTTTATAGACTGCATTTTTCACATCATATATCAGCATTCAGATAAAATACAGTATATCGGGATGCGATTTGTTTGTCCATATCAGCCAGCCCTGACAGTGACTTGAAAGTTTATGACCACAATTTCAGCATAAGTTTGAGCTAAAAATGAAAAACTTAAAAAAATATACAGAGAAAAAAAAATAGATCAAAATATTACACTCGCTCATTGATTTATTGAGGATAATGATCCAATATTACATATCCATGAGTGGAACAAATATGTGAAGGTGAAATTAGTGTCAGTTATTTTCAATCAATGGGAGACAATCAGCTGTAAGTGGGATCCCTGTTTAATGCAAAACACTGACCTTAAGTACACAAGCTGTTCTACCAAAGAATATTTAAATAAATTAAAGACTTAAAATGGTCCAATCAAAGTCCCATAGAAATGTTGTACCCGAAGGAAGCAGTTCATGGACGGAAACCAACCAACATAACAACCGGAAGCTGTTTTGTACAGAGAAGTGGGCTAAAATTCATTAAGATGAAGCAATTAACCATCAATATTAATCAATAGTTAATAATCAATAGTTTGGAATGAGAAGGGTTATGTTTGGAGAAAGGAAAACACTGACTCCAGCATCAAATCTCGGTCCCATTTGGCAAACATGGTGGTGGTAGTGTCATGGTTTGGGCCTGTTTTGATGCATCTGAGCAAGGACGGTTTGCCAATGTTGATGGAAAAATGGATTCTGAATTATACCAGCAAATTCTAAAGGAAAATTTCAGAACATCTATCCATGAGCTGAATCTCAAGAAGAGAATATGGGTCATCCCACAAGGCAATGACCCTTAGCACATAAGTCATTCTACCAAAGAAGGTATAAAGAAGAATAGAATTAAAGTTTTAGAATGACCCAGTCAAAGTCCTGACCTTAATCCAATTGAAATGTTGTGGAAGGACCTGAAGCAAGCAGTTCAAAGGAGGAAACCCACCAACATAGTCAAGAGAGTGTCAATGGTACTGAGCTAAATTAGTGCAGGACTTGTTAACAGTTATAGCAAATGTTTAGTTGCATTTATTGTTGCACAAAGGTTTACATAGTTTTTCCACTCACGGAGAAGTAAAATTGTATCGTTTTCCTCAATAAACGAATAACCAAGTGTAATATTTTTGTCTCGTTTGTTTGATTTGGTTTTCCTTATTTACTTTTTGAACTTGTGTTAAATCTGATGTTTTAACCCAAATTTATGCAAAAATATAGACAACGCTTAAGCTCCACTGTATGTGTTAATGTCACTTATAAACAGAGTCACTGACACAATTACACCTAAAAACATCCCTGTGATTCATTAATAATGTTTAAAATCTGGAGGCCCGAAATATTCATCGTGTCACTGTTTCCTCAGTGGAGCCCTCAGAAATCAAGGCATCCAAAAAAACCAAGCTCAGATGCTTTACACTAGACTGCACGCTTCAACACCCTAGAGATTCTCAGGTCAGATGCAGCCATGTACAGCACGCGACAAGGTGCAACCAACAGGAACATGGCCTTTCATACCATCAAAGGATCTACCAGATGTCATCAGAAGGCCACCATATTGATTAACAACTGCTCCCTGTCTATACTCTCATTTGCACCGTATGCAGCAGCAAAAATGAAGAAGGGGGTAACTAGGAAACCTGGGACAAACACGCTTGTCTGAGCAACCTTGACACAAAAGCGTGTCTGAGCAGAAATAGCCCAGGCAGCACATGTCCCCGTGTCACCGGCAGCCTAGGGACCAGCTGGCTCTAGTGGTTTTGCATGAGAAGAACCAGAAGTGGGCCAGAAATATTCATTTGCACACCATCAATCATGACATGAGAACGCTCTTAGCAATCGGAATAGGTTTCCCTTTTCCCCTTCCTCTTCTCCTCCATCCTCCACACTATAGTAAAAAACAAGGCAACTAACACTGGGAGCAGTTTTATCTCCAGCTGGCTCCAGTGCTGTCCTGAGGAACTGGTCTACATACAAGCGCACTTCTCTGTTCTGAACCAGGACACTGCACAGAATGAGGACAGCTACCTCAGAAGGACCCCAAGACATTCTTTGGTGGACATCTCTTATAAGTATTGGGTGCGTTGTAACCTACATCTTTTGCTACATTTGAAACCAAGCGGCGAAGCGGGTCATAGAGGCGAAGTCTGTACCACTTCTCATTCGGAGGCTAGTTTGTGTGGACTACTTTAAATGGAGCTTTAAAATGAGTACAAAGTAGGCTTTGTTCTGGAGCAGTGAAAACTAAATTAAACTGGGTCTGGACAGGGTGAGTGAAAATAGACCAGCAGCTTGCTAGCAGATTGCTGCATTTATTAATAACTATAGAACAAACAAAAACTGCCAGTCAGCTCATTTTATCACTGAATAATATACTATTCGGTTATTCTGAACTTTTTATTCATCATTTACAAGATTTATAACTGAATGAAGAACTCAGCGGCAGGTCCTCTTTCATCAGCCGGTCCAAATATTGGCCACATTGGTCAATTCCTCTGCCTCCCTTCGCCAACTGACTGGAGGAAATTCCAAAGCAACTCCCAATTTGGATTGGCTAAGGAAACGAGGAGAACAGGGTGTTACTTCAAAGTGGCTGAAATTGGGGAACTTTTTTGGACTGGCTGATGACAGGTTCCCCAATGCTAATATTTAGAAACTGGCCATTTTTAATGTAATTGTATTATTTATTTATTTTTCAATATTTACATCTTTGGGTTGGAGCAGCTTACTGAAACGACTGAACTCAAACATCCTGAAATGTGTAGATTACTATTGTTAATTTCAACATAAAGCTAACCACAATAAGATCAAACTACACAAATGGCATTAAAAAAAGACAAACAATAAACACACACTTTTAACTACTGTTAAAACAATGATGGAGTATGCACAATAACTGGCAGCGTTATTAAAAAAGAAAACAAAAAGGAATAAAAACTCCAATCAAACCAAAATCAAATTATACAATAACGCTAGGCGATACACAACAAACGTCACCATTATGTAAAAGTAAATCCTCAATTACGTCCGTCCATCGAAAAGAAAACAAATACAGCTACTAATTTCAGGTCCACTTATTAAATCATTACAATTTACACCAGGATGATAATTACTGCCCCCGCCACCTTCAGTCATGAGAAAAACAACATCTCTTTTACGATGACGTCACGTTCAGGCTGCATGACGTCACATGTAAGGTGACGTAAAAGCAGAAGAACGCAGTCCATCGTTGATGTACGCTGTGCAATCACACAGAGAGCGGTAAGGGTTCTCCTGGAGGGTAGAACACTGAGGTTCTCTCCGTTTACCGTCCAGGTCCGGAATCCGCTCCGTGTTTTCGTTCCGGCCGCCAGAGCGTCTCCACTACGCAAAATCCGACACTCAGCGCACCGGCGGTCGGACTCAAAACACGGAGCGGATCTGCCACCTTCCGGACCGGGACTTCCCACATCCGTCCTCCTACACACACGTCCCGGGGACTGAACGAGACGGCGGCGCGTGTGTGGCGCGGCCGTGATCTTTAGTCAGTCGCCGAGCAGTAAGAGCGTCTCTGCGTCGGACAGAGGACAGAGCGGCGGTCTGTTCCTCGCGCCTTCCTCTTCGTCAACGACGCTGCCGTCACTCTCTAACGTCACCCTCGTGTCTGCTCACACACTGCCCTCTACACCGACGAACAGCACGCGACGTCTTACCAGTGCCGACTATGACCACATCAAATCCCGACGGGAGACCGTCCGCAGCCATCTTGAGTCGCCGTGCGTCACGTGACACAACAGACCGTGACGTGGCGCCTGAGCGTCATGACCGATGACGTTCAGACCCCCCTCTGACGTCGCGGCTCATTTTATTCTCCAGAAAGTCACTTTTCACGGTTTTCCACGGCCTTTTGTCTTCTTTTGGGACTTTAGACTATACATATGTGTATGAACCTGATCACAAGGTTCTGTGGTCTTTTTTACATAAAATACTGGATATCTTATGACATCATGTTGGAAAGTGGAAAGGAGTGTTTCTGCGCTGGAAATGGAAACAAGCCTGAATCTTTAAGATATAACCATTCATTTTCAAGTCATAGACCATCTGAGTAGTTTGTCCTCTTGTGGTCAGATGTAAACAACCATCCGCTCTGGTTCTGGTGTCTATCTGACCGGTCTTTCAGCTGAGAATCTGAGTTTGAGGCCACGGCTGAGCCCGCGTCCAATGCGGTTTCAGGACAGCAGTAACCTGAAGCGGCATGTTGGGTGCCAACATGCAGAATAGGAGACTCTACAGCCTCACGTACTTGTGAGCATACACAAGGCCGCACCTGGAACATCAAATGCCTGTTCTCAAAGCTCCCCTGCTGGGTCAGGTCCATGCTGTGGACATTCAAACTCATGCAGGTTCTTCATGTGCCGCAGTCATCATTTCAGTCATATTTTTAAACAAGTTGGTTTGTTCATCTATGGTGACTAACATCAGATTACCAGCTAAAAACACTTCAAGTTCAACACTTAACATCACATTTGTGAGTTTCTTGAACTCACTTCAAACAGGGTTAAAATAACTCTAAGGGAGCAGAAAAATAGTTTCATTAGTATTCATTTAACTTTACACTTTAAATAGTTAGCTTTTTATTTGATCATTTTTCTTTTGCATTCATACCCATCCACACTAGATAAGTGCCTTACGCAAGGGCACGTCAGTCATGCCCTGCCAGTTGAGGGTTTTCTAACCACCAGGTCATGGCTGTGCAATTAGAGGAGAGTGTGAACGTAGTGCCCCACTATCAGAAAGTACGCCGTTGAGATTTAAGGAATCTGCAAGGGTTAGTGGAGTTGAATCTGACCTGATCAGTGCAATCCTCAAGGAAAAAAAGGTGGACAGAGCAGCCCATGAGCCCTCCCTTGACTGTCAAAATGAGAAAATGGAACACTTTACAGCAGTGTTGGGGAATTTCTGTACAGACTGGTGCTTTTCCTGCTTTAGCACACATGATTCAACTCACCTATTCATTGCATATGTGAAAACTGTGCTGTAGTGCTGGACAGCCTCATGGTAATTGTGTGCCCGGCCTTTGTCATAATTGACATTAATGAATTTTATTCTATTTCAACAAGGGTAATTGCATTAGAATACCTGTTGGAACATTGCTTCCATTTGGGACATAGAACAATGTGCAGACTTAAGAGCAAGCGTGAACTGGCCATTGGGAGAACTGGAAAAAATCCCAGTGGGCTGCTATGGGTGTGTGCTGCTGAGAGGGTGAAGGGGCCAGTCGTCTCACCCATGGGTCGACAAAATGGGTTGTATATGTTATATTCCTGTGATATATATCAAACTTTCTTTTGTTTAATTTTGACACTGACTCATTGGTCTTTTAGTCAAACATGAAATTAAATATTGTTATAATTTAAGATTCTACGTTTCTGATATCCATGAAAAAAGTATGAGACATGCCACTTTACATATAATGCAAATAAATCACCTTAACTTTTTGTATGAAATTATGAACACAAATGAACTTTTTCCACAATATTCATATTTTTTAGGATGCACAAATATTTAATTAAGTCAGCAATTTCTACATAACTGATTTTTGTTTGATCTAATTTTATTCATAGTATTAAAATGGAAATGGAAAATGCCAAAATGCTGTAAAATGTCAAATATCTAATCAGGTGTAGTACATATGCTGCAGTAGATTAAAACTTTATTAGAGAGGATTTTGGAGGAGACATTTAGTTTGGTTTGCTCTTGATTGTTGAGGTGAACCGTATAACGATGGCAACATCATGCAAAGAAGTATACAAAAAGACATTTTAGATGCATATGAATCTAAGATTTAAAAATATGCCAAATAATTAGAAATCAGCCGTTCCACTGTCCAAAATAAAAGACCCGAGAAGGGATAATACTGATAGATGCATAAATAAAGAAAAATAATAAATGGCATTAAGGTTGTTTTTGCCTTTTATTTGGACTAATTTAAATATTTTGAAGAATTTTTTATAATAAATATCATTATCAATCCAATCATTACAAATAGCTCATTATCAAAATGATTGCATTTTCAGCTCAAGAAAACTCTGGATTATCAATTTCCAAAAGTATTTCTGAGATATAAAGTTTTTTTCCAGTCCTTATAAGTAAAGCAAATTGTAGGCACAAGTACAGTTCTGATCAAAGCATGGTCACATTCATATAAATATCTAAATTCTATTAATATTTACATCTTAAAAGAAGACACATTTGAGTAGCCTAGGATATCCTGAAATGTGTGACTGTCTCCTATAAATACTCTTTGGCCAAATTAAAGTATGTCAAAACATCCCACAAAATTGGCCTAGGGTTCTTAAGGTTAGATAGCCTTTACCTGAACAATAGAATTCTTGAAATTCTTGTAAATTTAATGTTGCATTAATGGATAACCTTCCACATGTTTCACAGTTCTTAACCAGAGATGATTAAGATGGTTTCATTACCTCCAGCTTGATGATGAGGCTGTATAGCAGTGCCTGAATATCCTGTGAAAGTCAAAGCAGAGAATAGAATAGAATAGAATAGAACTTTATTGATCCCTTGGGAGGGTTCCTTCAGGGAAATTAAGGTTCCAGTAGCAGTACAGTACAGTAAGCAGAAGATAGGCAGAAAAAAAATGATGATGATGATGGTAGTTAATGGTAGTCAGATAATAATTCTTCATTCTTTAAGCCTTCAGTAGTTCGTCAGAGAAAAGTACTTGGAAGCAGTAAAAGCAGCTATACAAACAGCTATGCATGGCATTAGAAACAGCCAAAGTGGCAGTGGTGTGATGATATGGTACCTCTATACATTAGATATGCTGAAGTCCTCTGGATTGGAAGGAGATAGACAGATAGAGAGGGAGAAGAGAGTACTCATCTGTGCTTGGTAGTGTTAAATCAATTAAGCTCAATTATGCCTCTCCTGAGCATCCCTTAGTTGTCACTCCCCAACACAAAGTGTGCGATTTAGCCACCCTGACTGACTATTCCAAAATAAAGACAGAGCCAGGGACTCCAATGATTCAGCACCCTGGATAGCGACATTCTTCTCTAGCGTGACTCTGAACATGCCTGCCTTGCTGATGGGCAGGTCGCCTTCACTAACCCCCAGCTGTATTGCGAACGTAAGCAGTGCCTGACCTGAAACGTAAAGTCCTACACAGCAACAACTGGAGAGTTGAAATTTCAGAGTTAAACATTTCTGAGTTTATTTTAACTCCCAAAGTGTTGTTTTAACACAGATTGAAATGAGGTTCACTGCTGAAGTTATTTGACAGAGTTGATCAGGTCAGAGTTAATCCAGCACTGTTTAACTCAAGCCTTGGTTAAACTCTACTGACCCTTGCTAATTCCTCACATTTGGGAAGTTTGGGAGGCATAATATCTGATAGTGGGGCACTAATTGGACAGCTGTGGCCTGGTGGATAGGGAAGCAGCCTTGTGACTGGGAGGTTGCTGGTTTGAATGCCTCAACTGGCAGGGCAGTGTGTGAACTCACTAGTGTGTATGTGTGTATCACGGTGTGTGGATGGGTTAAATGTGGATGAAAAAAATAATGAATTATTTATAGTGTACATAGCTAAACAATTTTATGGAGTTAAATGAATACCAATGAAATAGTAAAACAACTCAGAGCAGTGTTATTTTCTACTCCCTTAGAATTACTTTAACACTGGTTTGTGATGTTCTCTGTCCTCTGATATGGTGTTAAGTGTTTAGTTATTTTGAAAGTGTTGATTTGAGAGAGTGGAGCTTTATAAACCCTGAAAAGGTGGGAGTTAATTCAACACTGGACGTTTTGCTGTGTAAAAAGACTGGAACCAACAAATTACATTTCAATTAGAATAATTTACTTTAACCATTTACTGGATCTTTAATGGCCCATTTGATGACTAAAGGCATCTTCTCCATTGGGATATATTTCTGTTCAGTGAACCATATCGGGTGTCCCTTTCCTTCAAAGTCCTATGAGAACGGTGCCATGGGACCTGTCTCTCTAAAGAATGAATCTGAACTAAAAAGGGACCAAAGTCAAGGTTCTTGAGCACAGATGAGAAGGTGACATTTGTTTTAAAAGATGTTTTTCTAGTTCACTCAGGAACCCTTCTTGGTCAAGCTGAAGAAATGGAATTGGGACTAGAAGGTTGTTGGTTCAATTGCCTGCACAAGGCTTAAGTGCGCTTGAACAGTGGACCTAACCTGCAAACACTCCTCAGGTACTGAGTCTTTTCAGCTTTTGGTGTGAGTCAGACTTGCCAGTATGGTTCAGATATGCCCCAGGTCATTTTAAAGTGAACAGTGGTTACTTGGATTTCAGCCAAGCATGTTCACATCTGAGTGGGTGGCTGAAGGTTGAGACCACATTTGTGTCCAGTCTCTTTTAGTTCAGTTCTCAGGTCTACATCAGTCTTCTGAGCCTGCAGCAATTCTCCTATGTTGAAACCACCAGCTGTCACTATTGTTGTTACCTCCACTTCCATTTCTCCAGCTTCTCAAATTTGGCATCCAGTACTCACAGTTCTATAGACAGCTATGCTGTGAGTCACCTGGTCTTTCAGATCTTTGAACTGCATCAGTCAGGTCAATAATGTGTGGACTAGAAGGAAGAGGAACACAAAAAGGCAACGTTAGTGAAGCTCCATACAAATCACTGGTAATCACATAGATTACCCAGAAAGCACTGTTGTTGTTTAATGTTGTGTAGATGGTCACTGCTGGACAGCTTCAAACTTCTGGTGGCATGTCCTTCTCATGACCCTGAACAGTCTAGATCTGTTTAAAGACTTTCTTAATGAACTCATGCATGAATGAGCAAATCATCCACAATTCAGTGGTCTTACAGCAGAGACCAGGCAGGGATCAGCAATAACATTATGGCCACCTCCATGTATCTACACTGCCTTTGAATCACTGAATCATCTGTTTCCCTGCATACTTTGTCATCCTCCTTTCACTCTGTTCTTCAGTGATCAGGACCCCACAGGACCACCTTCACAGCAGGTGTTATATGGGTGGTGGGTCATTCTCAGCCCTGCAGTGACACTGACACTGTAGTGTGTTGCACTGCTGCAAGTGGATCAGACACAGCGCTGCTGCTGGAGTGTTTTAACACTGTGTACACTCACTGTCCACTCCATTAGACACTCCTACCTAGTTACTCCACCTTGTACGCTGTAGATATAAAGTCAGAGAAGCTCTGAACAGTTTGTTTTGATCATCAGTGCTCACAGGATGCTCTCCACCGGATACTTGCATCTGGACTAATTTTACCAGAGGAGGAGTGAGTTAAATGTCACACGATCACGATCATCATTTACAAACATTGAATCCAAATGCTGGCTCTTACTTACTGGGAAACTCTTGAATATATGTCCTCAAAGACTGAATATGTGTAACAGTGTCCAAAACCTCATTTTTTCCTAAATAGTAAACACCTGCCTTGAAACCCCCCCCCAGATGTGAATCCTGATGGGAGTAAAATTGTGATGAGAATTAATTGAATTGAAAAGCAGTAGGTAAATTGGCCTGTAGTTTTCTCAAAGGATAAGAGAGATAAACACAGACATGGCCGATCTGGATGGAAATAAATTCCCATTCTCCCGTTTAAGAGAGAATTATCCAAGGACATCAGACACGATGCAAATTTAATCCTGTCTGAAGCTGTTTCTAAACACTGATAAGCTAGTTGCTGCTTCTAGATGATTTTTAATGAACCCCACCAAGTTAACCTTGATTGATTTAATTTTATAAAAGTGATCTCAGAAAGTTACATCTACTACAAAATGTCAAATTATTTATCCACAAAACTCTGTTTGTAAGGCCAGTTCATTTATTCAATAACAAGATGGTGCCTTTTCCAACCCATCTTTCGTGAAATGTTCATCAAACGTCTGATTTGAAAAAGTTCTTCCAAAGGGGTCAGTTATTCATCAATACTATGGATATGGATTTGCAGGAAGAGCACAAATCTGTGTAAAATTCAGACACTAGAGTTCCCTAAACCTGCTGTAGTGTAACTGTATCAACCCCTGCTGCAAATGGCAGTGTCTTTGCAATCTACCCTTTCTTGGACAGTCAGACATTAAGGATCACGGTGGATCCAGGGCCTACCTGGAATCATGGGGTGCAAAGCAGGAATACCCCCTGGCCAAGGCTCCAGTCCATCGCAGGGTTACCCTTTCTCATAAAGCCATCAATACCATTCAGATTAGGAAATGCAAAGGATAGATGGGACCCTGTTTTAATGCAGCTTGCAACCAACCTAGAATTCTAACCTAGAATTGCAACCAACAGGGATCCCCAGTGTCTGAAAACAGCAACTCCACTCCACAAAAGAGATGAAAAGTCAGATCTTCATTAGGAAATTTTAGTTCTTAGTAAATTATCAAAGTCATTTCTTCATGTAAATTCTATTGTACCTACCAGTCTGGTTTTAGAGAAAAAACACCATTTCAGCACCATTTCTGCTGCCACATTTGTTTTAAACGATCTCTCTATGACCGTTGATAGAATGAAACACTATACAGTCTTTGATTTCATCAAAGTAAACTGGGGCTCAAATACAACAGAAGTTTACAACAGCGCTGTTCATAAACAAAGCAAACTTCCAGAGTTTCTGGACCATTCAGTTACTTGACATGACTAAAAGATCTGCACCAGTGAGCTTGAATTGAATCAGGAAACTAAAGATATTCTCAATCTAGGTTCTAATTTTTAGCCACTCCCATGAGCCTGTACTTGATTAAAGTAATATTAGCTTGTTTAATTTTGTCTAATTTTAATACACCGTACTTACTAATTCCACACTTTTTGTTCTATCATATGTTGTATTAAATACATTTCTTTATATTGTCCTCTTTATTTTACTTAGCTGTTACTGAGTTTATTATTTATTTATTTATTTGTCTATTTAATATGATTTGCTATATGAATATAATTGACTTATACTTTATATTTATACATCATTTGTTTACAGTTTAATAAACAGAATTTGGATGTGGAAATGATCCACGTTGGGTTGCTTTTAACATTTTTTTTATTGTAGATCTGTCCATGTTGAATGATAAATATGAATATAATGACTTTCTTCTTTTACAGATTTTAGTTGACTAATCACTTATTAAATACAAAGCCTTTTATACCAAAAATATATATTTATATTTAAATATACTAGTGCATCTCAGGGGTTAGGATTAGTGAGAAAGGTTTTGGGTCATTTTATTCAAAATGTCAGCTGTCATATAGTTTACATTCATTTAAACTGACATATTTCAGGCTTTTTTGTTTTAATGTTGATACTGTGATTAGTAATGTATTAAAAGTTTAATTTAAACGTTCTAATATTGTGAGATTCTGGATTTATGGTTTGCACGAGCTATAAGCCATACTGATCAGTAAACAAACTGTAAAAAAGGCTTGAAATGTCACTTTAGGTTTAGCTTTTTGAATGAAATTGTGATTGCAAATGAGCTTTTTAAGGACATTCTAGTTTTCTGGAATGCACTAGTATATATTAGATGTCTTACTACAGCTTATGTACTAAAATGTAGATATAAATGTCATATTAGTCATTTATATATATATATATATATATATATACATATTGTGAAACTCTCAAAAGTTTTTTCTTGTTTGACAAACAAAGAACAAACCCTGTATTTGCCTAAATAGCAAGAGACACTGCAGTAACCTATAGCCTCCTCTTCTCCTACTTCCCCTACTTCTATTCTTTGACATCCCAGCCTTTGTCATCCATGTTTCTTTCTTAAATCAATATGCAGACAGGTGTTTTTTGGTTCAAGTAAAACCCAACGTGTGACATTTCACCTCCTTTAGTCTGCTGTTTTAAAGCCTTGTCTTGTCCACACTTAAAACAACATTGGCAAACAAGACAGATGGCTTACAATAAGAGAGTTTCTTTTCCCCTCCTTTCCTTGCTTGCCGTCTCATTCTCTCATATCTAACACACCAGGGATGCTTTTATCAGGAGAGTTTGCCTCAGCATTTGCGATGGAGGGGTGTCTTCATGTCATTGGCTCACTCTCTGGGGGATACAGTGGCTTTATCGGGGGGGGGGGGGAGGAATGAAAAGCAAAACCTGCACACAGTGAAATGATTTTGCAAGTAGTTTTCATCCTTTGCCATCACCGTGCACATTCAGAAGCAGTTTTCCCTGGCCAGGTTTGAAAGCAGCTTCAAGGCGACGAGCGCCGCAGTGCTTTCTGTAAAAATCAAGCTGTCTTTATCTTCCAAGTGCCCACACCTTTAGCCACAGTCTTCTGTGAGTTCCTCCAGCTTTGATCCCCGCTTCTAAGAACTGATGGAGATATAGCCCTCACTCATGGCTTCTGTGTTTGGAGAGTATTTCTGGTGTAGTGTTTTGTTGCCTGCTAATACTTCTGGGTGGGCAGAGTACAGAACTCCCAAGGGCAAATCTTCCTCCTTCTAAGGTTAAGCAAACTTTGTACACTGCACAAGAACTAGATGTATGACACGGTATTTGTACAAGACGGAATATATATTATTCACAATTTTATTTATCAAAACACATAAGAAAAAACAACAACCGGAAAACCAAACCAAAAAAATGTGCAATAAAAAGAAGCACCCAGTGTTTTACACTGTGTTCCAAGGTTGGCGAGCTTTCAATCACCAAACACGGTAGTTTTTTCCTGCGCTTAACTGAAACTTTGAAGTGGAATTCAAGGAGACTTCACAGTTCATTTCATTTCTCAATCAACTCTTTTTGAGGGGAGACATCTTTGTTGGGAAAAGGTGAGCAGTGGCAGAGCAATGCACAATGACACCATCTGTCAGGGAACCCATAAACACTCCAAATGAAACATCTATGAGGATATTATTGTGTTATAAATCTCACCATAAACATAAATTAAATCCAAGATTACTTATCAAAGCATAACCACACTTAAACACCCAAACCACTCAGAGAGCTCTATCTGTGAATTTATATCAGCAGTGATAAACGCATTTACAGAGCCCTCCGTCAACCAGAGTCACACAGGACTGCTTGCATGGCTGATGTTATTATAACACTAGCTGTCATTTTATTTCATAGACTCATATGACTGGGTCTATCAGAGGAATTAGGTCACCTTGAGAGACAGCGAGGCTATTTGTAACAGAGCACACCATGACAAAAAAGCCGTCCCCTATGTTACACGCCCCATTATCATACGTCTCTATCACTCTTTCTGCATAAGCTGACTGTAGCACAAATTAAGAAAATGAGAAATTCAACAACACCTTTTGCGTAGAGGTAGCTGAAACAGTTAACCTCTGTCTCTTGGACTCTCGGGCAAATTCTTGTTGATGGACAGTGTTGCACCAATAGTCGTTCTTACTCCGAGGCCCAGTCGCGCTTTATTTGGCAGCAAATGCAATGAGAGTGTTATTAAATCATCTGCATTGGCTTTCTCAGAGGAATTAAGTACACCAAGCATACTCAAGTAACAAGCTTGTCCAATCTTAAGTAGTATTAAAGGGTGATATTTTACCTTAAATTAAGAGTCCAGCAGGACTTTTTGGCACATGTCACAGCCCAAATGGATTGGTGGACTGCTGATGTATGTAACATTTCACAGAGCGAAAACGATGTGAAAAGTGTAATGAATTTAAAACACTGTAATGGGCATGAATATTTATCATGAGTGACAATAAAAATTCGGAAAAACATTCAATTACAATCAGTGCTAATTTATTGTTGTTATTGATTTGTGTAAGGCACACATTAATAAAGAAACATTTCATTACATCAAGGGGAGATGGTGATCTGTACTTGAACTTGATGTAATATTTTACACTACATTAAAACTAATAGGAAGGTCTAATAATGTTAAAACAAAGTCAGGCATTGTCTTAGCAATTTCCTGCCTTACTTGACATGATTATTATGCCCCTCCCCCCCCGTTTATGTTGCAAAATCCTTCCTAAAGGATTGTATATTATACAATGATAATAATCATCCCACAGTTTGCCACTTTGTTTGTTTGTACTTGACTGACACATTCTTAATTCTTGATCATGACTATTCCACAAACGAACCCCTTCGACAGATCTATTTATTATTTTTATCCTTGCAAACGTGTTCTCCTACGTTCGTTCTCTCTGTCTTTAACAACATCTGGGAAGTGACTTGTGTTGCGCTTTATACATTATTGGTGCCACCTTCAAGCTCACTAGATCACTGAATTTTAAAGTGTTTTAGATCATCTAAATGTATTTACCAGCAGCTCTTGACTACTATAACATAGAGCACAGACAATGCTGCACCTATGTACCTAAATCCATGGGAACGCACATGCTAAACTCTGTTGTGAGCTGAGAAGAAACTTAAAATTTTAAAATATTTAATTTAAGTTAAATTCAATTCAATTTCTCTCAGGTCAGAGCAGTATTGAGCAGATCTTCTACTTAATAATGGAAATAATATAGATGGCAATGGGAAAACATAAACATTATACAGCCCAGCTCAGAGTAACTGTATATTTATATCTATAGGTCAACTACTTTGACCTTTAGATTTCATATAAAGCCACAATAGTTTAACCCTCTTTATGATCACTCGTATAGTAGTTGAGTGAATTATATAATGTATAATGTCTTCGTCTTCGACTTCCTCCGCTTATCCGGGGCCGGGTCGTATGTATAATGTTTCACATAATATTTTTGCAATTCAGATTTCTGGAATATATTGCAATTAAAAACAATATACTAAATCTGCACGAACTATCACTCCTGCGTACTAATACACACAGCTGCAGAGAGGAAGACTACATATGGTTTGGGAAACTTAGGGTACAGCTTGAGAGGTGGTTGGATAAGGCAGTGCATATGTTTGCCTGCAAGACCATGTATGGTAATCAGCCAGCCACTGAGATTAAATATGAGATGATGGGGGCAAAGTGCAATTGAAAGCCAGGTAAAAAATGTGTCTAATTTTCCAGATTGCCACCTAGCTTTTTAATTTCAGTAGATTCTTGGCAGAAATTTGCATGGCATTTAGGTCCTCATTACAATATTAATCTTCCCTGAGAAGTTGCCAGAGCTCAAAGGTTAAGCATGATTTCTGTATTAATTTTACAGCAACTTTTTTGCATCATATAAAGATTCTCATTTGGAAGGTGCTCATTTGCTTGACTAAGTGGTATTTAGATCTACTTTGAAGGCTTAGATCCCAAATATTATATGAACACTCAGAGCAGGCTCAAAGACAAAATTGTATTATGGTCACTGAGAGTAAATTTATGCTTATTGTAGCGATACAGTGCCTTGCGAAAGTATTTAGCCCCCCCACTGGCATTTTTCATGTTACGCTACCTCACAACTTGGAATTAAAATTTGAGAGTTTTAATCATTTCGTTTACAGAATATTTTTTATTGAGGGCAAACAATAATTATGGCAAAATAACAGAAAACTTCAGTGTGCAAATTCGGTACTTTGCAGCCCCCATTATTTTACAGCTGCAAGTCACTTTTGATGTGTTTCCACATCTTGCCACTGGGATTTTTGCCCATTGCTCAAAGCAAAACTGCTCCAGCTCCTTCATGTTAGATGGTTTCTGCTGGTGAACAGAAATCTGGTGACCACAGATTCTCAGTTAGATTAAGGGCTGGACTTTGACTAGGTCATTGCAATACATTTACACATTTCCCCTTAAACCATGTGAGTTTTGCTTTAACAGTATGCATTGGGTCATTGTCCTGTTGGAAAGTGAACCTCTGTCCCAGACTCAGATCCTTCAGGGTTACCTTTGGTCTCTGTGCTGCCTGTCTGATTAATGCCCTCCTTGCTCAGTCTGAGAGTTTTGGTGAGCGGACCACTCTTGTGATTTGATGGTGCTCCGGTGGATCCAAGATTTGGATATTTTTTATAACCCAACCCTGACTTTGTCCCTGAATTGTTTGGTATCTCCTTGTTCTTCATGGTGTTGTTTGGTTAGTGGTGCCTCCTGCTTAATGGTGTTGCAGTCTCTGGGGCCTTTCAGAAAATGTCTGCATATACTGAAAGATTATTTGACTCTTAGAGTGCCCATAGAGGGACTTCATTTCACTAGGCATCTGACATCTGAGACTTCAGAGATACTTTTACGCAAAGTAAATGATTTAATTTCATAACAAACTTAGAGTATTTTATTGCAGATGCAGCACATAAAAAAAAAATATATATATATATATATATATATATAACATATATATATATATATATATATATATATATATATATATATATATATTAACACCTGAACATCCCTTTCAGACAGCATCTTAGATCCACAGTTAATCCTGTTGGATGTAGTTAGGTCCTTCTTGGTGGTTTAGCACAACATTACCCTGGATACCGTGGCTCTCGATGCATCACAAAGACTTGGTGTCTTGGTCACAGATGCACCAGCAAGACGTGCACTAACAATTTGTCCTCTTTTGAACTCTGGTATGTCCCCCATAATGTTGTGTGTGTTGCAATATTTTGAGCAAAACTGTGCTCTTACCTGCTAATTGAACCTTCACACTCTGCTCTTACTGGTGCAGTGTGAATTGGCCACAGGCTGCTCCAGATTTATACGAGAGCCTCCCACACTACAATGACAGCTGTTTTCAGTTTCATTTATTCAACCCCTAATATATATATATATATATATATATATATATATATATATATATATATATATATATATATATATATATATATATATATAAATACAGGTTGTAATGTAACAAAAATACAGCGTGAATACTTTTGCAAGGCACTGTATTACTATAATACTATTTCAGGGTTAATAAGTATATACAGGTAATATGTCTTTGTGCATCCCATTACATGTGAGAATCTACAATGGTTACTGTGCTGTGTACACTAATAGGTTGTATAAATAATAGTAGATTTACTTTTTGTGGATAACTGAATTATTTGTTCATCATAGTAAATTGTATTATTCAGAATATTAACTAACTGTCAGTCAGCTTTCCTGTGTTTTCAAATATTTATATGCACAAACCAACCTTCATTTTTGTGTTTCTCTTTTAAAGAAAAAGTGGCTCATTTTCCTAGCTCAGTCATGTGTAGCCATGTTGCCATGATCCCAGATATGCTCTTGTACAGGTTCTTTAAAAGGTGCTAGAACCACATCTATACTTTATGTGGACTATAGTCCTTCAAATTAATCTGAAAATACAGACTGAAAAGGTCATTCTTTGATGTTTTGACCAAACTGCAGGGTTCATTTAAATGTGGCAAGTCATTGATAGTTAAACACATTTATTTGTATTTTTACTGAGGTGTTGTTTCAGATACCTCAAAGTGTTTGCAAGGCTGGTCATCAAGCTTGAAACTTGACCAGCATAGTGTATCGTCAAATTCATCATGCCACGATCATGCTGCTTGGTCATGTTGGTCAACCAGTTTGCTAATGCTGACAATGCTGGTTTACCAACTTGGTAATGCTGGCCATTCTGGGCGACCAGCTTGGTCTTACTGGTCTTGATCATTGAAAAGCTTGGTCTTGCTGATTGTTCTGGTCAGCCAGCTGCATCTTGTTGGTCATGTTGGTCAATTAGTTTGCTGAAACTGGCAATGCTGTTCAACTACTCCATTTGATCATGTTGCAAATCTGGTCTTGCTTGTCCTGCTGATTGAACAGCGTAGTAATGCTGGTCATGCTGGTTATACAGCTTGGTCAAGCTGTTCACTTTGGTAGTCGTCACTGAATTTGCAATAGTAGGGGTACTTGATGGAGTACAGTCATAATTTTTGTTTATTTAACATATTTAAATATTTTTGATGTCGATCTTCATTTTAACAATACTAGTGATGGAGGTGATATAACTAATCAAATAAAAGGCTGAAGCAGGATCTGGCAAAGGACTTCTGGAACAATGTGCTTTGGACAGATGAATCCAAAAGACATTTTTGGTATAAACCAAGCACAGCATTTGAGTACCTCATTCCAACTGTGAAGCATGGAGGCACAAAATGACGTGGTTTGGTGCTGATTCTTTGCTGTATCAACTGAAGCTGCCATATGTAATAACCCAAGGTCAAAGCCAGATCTTAATCCTATTGAGATGAGGTGAGGTGAGTTGCATGGAAGAAACCCTCCAATCACAGAGGATTCGGGGAAAAAATCAGTTAAGATTAAAACTTTGTTTGTAAGAATAGAAACAGGAAACTATTGAAAAGGTTTAAACTTCATAGAGACGTAGTGAGAATAGTTATGATGTGAAATATGACTTGGCAGCATGCAACTACAGAGCAAAATCACACTCTTTCTAATTGTATCAACCATAGTAGCAATTTAGTGGACTTAACAAATGTAGGTCTGAATTTTCACACTGAATTTTCAGTGGTGAGAGATCAACCTTTGCTTGCACAAGAGCATAAACAAATTTAGGCCCTTTTTCTCCTTTAAAATGACACTAAACATGTATAATGTAAAATGAATATCTAAATTATAAATGAGGTAGTGTTTATTGAGTTAATATGAACATGCACGTCATCATAATTGCATCATAACCAATTTACGTGATGTCCACATCAATATAATTTGAATGTACTAATCACGTGTATTCAAAGCAACACGTCTTTTAAATTTAGGGGAAGTGTGTGTGTGTGTGTGTGTGTGTGTGTGTGTGTGTGTGTGTGTGTGTGTGTGTGACTTGTAAATACTCTACATGATTAAAAAGTATCTGATAGAAAATATAACCATTAAAATATGAGTTACAGTGGTGATTGAAAGTTTGTGAAGCTTTTAAAAACACTTATAACACTTGGTCATTATTGTTTGAAGAGAAAACAAAAAGTATGACCCGTTAAGATGGCAAATAATCTGAAGATAACAATCTTAGAGTCGGGTGTTTCTAAAACCAAGCAGATTTTTGAGGATCTCAAAAGAGAGTTGTTGTTCATCAGGCTGGAAAAGGTCACAGAAGTTGCAAGCAGCCATTGCAAAACAAAACAAAACAAAACAAAACAAACAAACAAAACAAACAAAGCAAACAAAACAAAAACAAAACAAAAAAACAAAACAAAACAAAAAACAAAACAAAAACACTGCTGCCAATTTGCAGTTTGCTAAAGACCATATGGACAACCAGACGATTAAGGAAAAATATTTTATGGACAGAGACAGAAATAGATATGTTTGGCTCAATGACCCAATTTTGGGGCATCTCTGCCAGGACAAATTGTCATCATTGATGAAACAACGCATTGTGAAATACACCAGTCGTAAATGATAAAGGACAGTGTCAGGACATCTGCCTGTGAGCTGAATCTCAATACAATGATCATGCAGTAAGACAATGACCTGTAAAAACTACGCGTCGTTCTACAAAGAATAGTTCAAAAGAATAAACACTGTTTTGGAACAACCAAGATAAAATTTGTATCTTAATCCAATAAAAATGTTGTGGAATGACCTGAAGTCAGCAGCTCGTGAGAAAAAACCCACCAACATAACAAAGTTGAAGCAGTTTTGTTTGGAAGATTTTGCTAAAATTCCTCCAAACTGATGTGCAGGAGTAATCAGCAGTTACTGGAAATGTTTAGATATAATTAGTGCTGCTCCAGGGGGTCACACTCGGTACTCAAAGCATAGGTTGCCACTCAGACATGCATTTGGAAAATCTTCATACCCTTTCTCTTTTTTCACATTTTGTAATGTTGTGGCCTTGTGCTACAATGGCTTATTGTTATTCCTCATCATTCTGCACTCAATACACCGTAATGATGAAGTGAGGAAACAAAAATGGAGTTTTTTCCTTCCAAATTCCCGTTCTAAGGTAATGTGAATCTTGGCCATAAACCTAGATTTATGGAGGAGCAAAAATGGTTGACATTCTCCCCACATGCACATGGGATCTTTGGAGCTCAGACAGCCTGACCATTTGTTTTTAAGCCTCTGCTACCAAGACCCTTCTTCCCTAATTACTTAGTTTGGTGGCTTTGCCAGCTCATTTGTAACCTTCTCCAGATCTGTGTTTCTGAGTCCTGTTTCTGAGCTCTATGGTAGTTTTTCTTCTTAAGTGGCTTAATTTTCATTCTGAAATGCACTGTTAGCTATAATTTATAGACAGGTGTCCAATCAAAATTATTGAAAAACAGAAGATGTTAAATGATTGATTGTATTTTAAGACATTTGATAAAAATTGTATTTATTTTCATTATGGTCGTGTGTTTGTTGGAGACAATTAGATTTTCTTTTTTATTTGAACACAAGTACAACAATACAATGTGAAAAAAAAGTTCAAAGGGTTTGAAAGGCTTTCTGAATAAATTGTATGTAATGTTGGATCATTTTCCAATGAATGTCCAAGTCTAATATTTTGACTTTGGTCAAATTTATCCAGAAATGAAGGAAATTCTAAAGAGTTCATAAACTTTCAAGCACAACTGTGGATGTGCTGTGTGTGCTGAATATTATTATTTAATTTTTTTTAATTGATGTGGAATTACTATGAGTAACTGCATTCTAATATCAGATTCATAAAATAAACTCTCTCTCTCTCTCTCTCTCTCTCTCTCTCTCTCTCTCTGTATATATATATATATATATATATATATATATATATATATATATATATATATATATATATGTGTGTGTGTGTGTGTGTGTGTGTGTGTGTGTGTGTGTGTGTATAACTATTGTTATAAAAAGGTTTCAGATAAGGTCTTTTATATTTAAGGTGAAGGGCAGATAAAGAGCAGGTGGTTCTTTATGTCTTTGAATTTTTTGGAATTCATTGCAGGTCAATGAATGTTTACTGTGTATTTAATTTTTACGACAACTATTTACGACAACTTTACACGGAAGTGAATTAAAAAAATTACTTTCAATGGAAGTAAATGTAAAAGAGATTTCTGTAGCCTTTTGGTCCAAAGGAAAGTTTAACTCAATGTCATGAAAAACTCCCAGGTTTCTGCATCAATGAGTGCATTAAAACGAATCTATTGTATAAAGTAAAACCCACAATATGAGCCTGTTTTTTAAGGCAGTAACACTGTGAGTGTTTTTTATTGCATGATATGATATGATGTAGGCCTGCATGTGGTTCTGTTATGGGTTATTGATTAGGGACCCTGTGAAATCCTGAGGACTTCACACTGGCACACGGTGTGGGTTTCATGTTGCAATATATTCCAGAACTCTGTAGTGCAGAAATGCCCCACATTTGTCTAACTTATCCTTCTACCTCGGGGTTAGGCAACTCTGGTCCTGGGGTGCCAGACCCCTACAGTTTTGTGCTTCTCCTACAAGCACACATCCTTCCACTCACCTGTTAATTGGCAGGTGTGGTAGATCCTGTTAGGCAGGGCATCTACCTCCAGCACCAGGGCTGCCCTGCTTCTATATAATGCAACCAGTAGAAGATCCTTGGCAGGGGGCCTTTGCTTGTAGGCTCTTCAGAAGCTGAAAGCGCCTCTTCAGGAATCCTATGTCCTTTAATTGTCTGCTCCTTGAAGCGCCTTAAGGTGTTCCTCCACGGTGTCCTGTGGAGTAACGTGGATCTTTTCCTTTTCCTGCGCGTGCTTTTCTTTTCCCTCACTGCTGAAGTTGGTGCGATCGCGCGCGCCGCGGCTTCTGTCTCTTTACGCGATGAATAGTAATGAGGCGCAGGCTGCGCCAATCGGAGCGGGCGTGCGCTGCCGCGACCTCTCATTGGCAGGCAGGCTGTCAGTGCGCTGAGGGGGGGGCGGGCCGGCCGAGCGAGACGCCGAGCGCAGCGCGCCTCAGTGTGAGCATCGCCTGCGCGAGGACGGCAGTCGGCAGCCCATTGGTCACTGTCCACGGCCTCCACCGCCAGCAGGAGTGCTGCCGTGTGAAGCGCGTGCAGCAGTGAGGAGGAACCGCGCCGACCGCACAGCAGAGCGGAAGAAAGGAAGACAAGAGAAGAGACGAAAAGAAGGAAACTTCAGAGGCATGGCAGTGTCCGCGACTCCGCCGGTGCTTTCCCCGACTTCGACCCCCGGCGCGGGCAGCTTGTTCCGCCCTGACCCGCTCTACTCCAGCCCGGCGGAGTCTCCGCGCCTGACCAGCAGCATGATCAGCTCCTTCATCAGCGGCGGCGGTGGCGGCGGCGGGGAACAACGCGACCAACGGCGGCGCAGCAACGAGGTGCAAAATGGTGGAGGTGCACACGGGGTCAAGGTGGCCTCGTTCACAGTGGACGGCCAGGAACTGATCTGCCTGCCGCAGGTCTTCGACCTCTTCCTCAAGCACCTGGTGGGCGGGCTGCACACCGTGTACACCAAGCTGAAGCGGCTGGATATATGCCCGGTGGTGTGCACGGTGGAGCAGGTCCGCATCCTGCGCGGACTCGGCGCAATCCAGCCCGGCGTCAACCGCTGCAAGCTGATCAGCAGAAAAGGCTTCGAGGCGCTCTACAACGACTGCACCAACGCCAAGGCAGTTTCTGTCCCCGTGTCCCACACGCACACACACCACACACACCGCCGGCACCAAAGTTTGGCCGCGCAGTCTCGGAAACTTTTCCTCCACGCCCGATTTCCGTCCACACGCAACGAAGCAAAGCCGCAGCCAGACTCGAAGACTTTACGTGCGACCAGCTGGTGCTGCAGGCTGGAGAAGCGCACTGTAGGCCTGCGTCTCGGTGCTGCTCTGAAGAACTTCAGGTTTAGTTTGATCACCTCCTGATGCTTCTTTATAGCAGCAGTACGCAAATGCATCTTTACTCATAAAAAAATGCTCCTCCAACACTTTACTCGAAAGGTGCGCAAACCAGAGCAGAGGCAAGAGGAAGTCAGGGGTTATTTATCTAAGAACCGTTTGGGATGTTGTTGTGCTGCTGTTGCTTTCGGTGGCGTAAGTGCGCGCGCGCGCGTGCGTGCGTGCGCTTAGTGTTCACCCCGCGTTCACCCTTTATCAGCAAACTGCATCGCCTCGTGTAAGCAACGCATTTGGCACTCACTTTGTCCGGCGGTGGAGAGTGTGACAAAAGGTCAGTGTTAGGGAAACAGACACGTATCAAGTTGAGATCGTCCAGCCCGACGTTTGATCAGGATGGAACAAGCCTGCAGTTTTCAGCCCCAATGAAAGCGTTTATTAAAGTGTGTGTCACACACACGAGCATGCTGACTAGAAGTTGCTTTGCACTGTGCATGCACTTTTTTTTTTTACACACTGCATTTGAACATCATTCTAAGAAAATCCAGCATATCAGGTCGGAGTCCATGCTGACTGTACTGGACACCAAATCTTGCATGTTAATGCCACCTCACACCCTCCCTCACACTGCACTGGAGCCATGTCCTCAAAAAGCACTCAGTGTTATAGAAGGGTTCGGTGTGATGCTCACTCTTTAGTGTAGGGACCCTGTGTCTTGTGGCGCAGGTAAACACAGGCTGTAGTGTAGTGTCGGGGAAAGGTCTTGCCCTCTGTTACCGGCCGTTTTGTGACCTGTGAGGCCCAGCTCTCCTGGACTCTGTGGATCTTCTGTATTTAAATAAATCAACGAGGGCAATAAATCGCTCCGCTCCGACTCTTTCGCCTCCTGCTCGGTGTCGGGATGTTATTCTTAGCTTGTTATCATGACAGATGCATTAGTGCTCCCATGCTCCTCCAGCAATGTCAGCGGGACAGAGAGAGGCTCAGAAGGGCCAGAGCCTCTTTTTCATCTTAAAGATTTTATACCTTCCTGTCTGAACCTGGAACTGAAACTTTCCCCCCACTTTTTAAGCTCATATGATTCAATTGTAAAGCCTTAATTAGGACAAAACTGTACAAATATGTATATAATAATAATAATAATAATAATAATAATAATAATAAGCATATTCATATTATATTTGAGCAAATAGTTTATTTATGCATTTCACCTACAGAGTAAACACACTGAAAATGAAATTAATTCACACAAGCATTGAAAGACAAAACTTGACTTAAACATGATAAAAAATAAAAAATGGAAAGAAAACTTTTTTTTTTAAATTAGTGGAAAAAATGTATGGATTTTATTAGGATTTCTGTTGGTTCATTCATCAAGCAATTGTGCCACTTTTTTAGGCCCAAAAATAGATTTGATGTCAAAAAGTGAAAGTTGAGAAGCTTTAGAGAAAGTAGAGAGTGTAGAGAGTGTAGAGAGTGTATAGTGCTGCACATCACGCAGAGCAGAAACAGGCACTGCTGATAGTGACAGGGTGTGTTTTATGTAGAAAGGGAAAGGTTTGATTCAGGAGAGAAGAGAAATGAAATGAAATGAAAGAGAGAAAAAAAAACTTATATTTTTGCTGTTTAAGATTTGGATTGTCTTTTAGGTGCCAGAAGTCTAAAGACTACTTGAAAAAGTCCGGAACCTGAACGTGTATGTGTCTGTGTGAGTGAGAGAGAGAGAGAGAGAGAGAGAAGAGAGAGAGAGAGGGAGAACGGAAGACCCATCAGATGGCCATTTGGATAGTTTCTGTAATTAACACAACGCGCCCCTCTCTTCTTCACCCACAACCTTCAGCATTCAAGCGCAGCTTTATTGGGTTTCGCGTCGCGCTCGATCAATCCACCGCGGACATCTAATCAGCAAGAGAGAGAGAGAGAGAGAGAGAGAGAGAGAGAGAGAGAGAGAAAGAGAGAGAAAAAGAGAGACAGAGAAAAAAAACTGAGAGAAAAAGACTGAGAGAGAAAGAGAGTGAAACAGAGAGAGAGAGAGAATGAAAGAGAGAGATGAGAAGAGAGAGAGAGAGAGAATGAAAGAGATGAGAGAGAGAGAGAGAGAGAGAGGGGGGTAGAGAGAGGTGCTGTTGTAACACAGAGTTTTGGATCAGAACTGTAAACACTGCGAACTTGAAGTCATTCTGTGTGCGCGCGCACGCGGGTGTGTGTTTTACAGCTGACCTTCGCGCGCGCCGGCCCAGTCTCACTTTTATAGTCTGATTTAAACATCATCCACCGTCCCACGGCCATATGGCTGCAAAACTCTCTCTCTCCCTCCCTCTGGAAGAAGATGTGTACAGGGACAGAAAGAGGGACATGTACAGGGACAGAAAGAGGGACAGAAAGAGGGACAGAAAGAGGGACAGAAAGAGGGACAGATAGAGAGACAGATACAGGGACAGATAGAGGGACAGGTACAGGGACAGATAGAGGGACAGATACGGGGACAGGTACAGATAGAGGGACAGGTACAGGGACATATAGAGGGACAGGTACAGGGACATATAGAGGGACAGATACAGGGACAGGTACAAGGACAGATAGAGGGACAGGTACAGATACAGGGACAAGTACAGGGACAGGATCACCTGCCGAACGCTCCAAAAATGTCCAAATCAGCCCATCGCTCCCGCCTTTATGATTCCTCATCTCGCAACTGATCTCCAGCTTTTATTGCATTCATTATTTATGAAAAGGAGGGGATTTGCAAGCTAAACATAACGCTAAACTCGTTTGCACTTTGGGGGGCTGCACTTAGCAAATTGAAGGAGAATCACATTAGAACATCAGCGCGCATCTGCGGCGCTTCTCCTTGGACTTTGTGTCCCGTGCAGGACTCGGGTTTTGTGACACCTGCAGAAGAAATGCAAAACACTACTTCATCCATTAGCTTTGCGGACATTCCTCTCTTTTCCTGCCCCCTCCTTCTTAGAGTTTGCTCTTTTAAGTGCGTGATGAACAGGGTCTAATTCCCTGGAGGGCGATCTGTGTTGCGCGTTTGTGCTTTTGGACACGTTTTTAATGGTGGATGGAAACGACGTTATTCGTTATTGGATCCCTTTGATTTGCGCAAAAGCACATTTCTTAAGAGCTCGAATATTTATTTATCCCCCTTTTTCTTCTGTTGGTGTTTGAACTAAAGGTTCAAAACATCCTTCATTTTACTGTCCGTCTGTCTCTCCTTTATGCGCCTAAAAATATCAAAAACCAGATCATTTGCTTTTTAGTAAAGTGGGACCATAAACAGGCACAGCGCAACGCGGACCCGGGCTTGCAGTGTGTGTGTGTGTGTGTGTGTGTGTGTGCAACTTGTAGGTTCATCTATAAGCAGTGTATTCTCTTATGGGCATCTGGAGAATGGAGACCCCCCTTTGCCGCCCCCAGGCTCTGCCTGTGGCAACTAAAATACCCCACCGCGTCCTGTGCGCCTCCTCCACGTGCCTCCAGCTTCTCCACACTCGCACGGAGCTTGAATGTCACCTATGAAAATGTCCACTTGGTTTTTCAGTTTTATCTTATCACACCCCTCCTGCCCTTTCCTGGGCAGTAAATTAGGAATGCACTGCGTCTTGCCCAAAACTGTCCCCGGGCCCAAATGCTTCATAAGAGAGTGCACCAGGAAAAAAACTCTGCATGCTCTGCGACCGCGTCCTTTGCGTCTCGAGCCTGCGTGCAGATGCGCGTGCATGTCTGTTACCTTGTGTTACCCGCATGTGTGAAGTATGTGTCTGTGTGCGACGGCTGAGTGTGTGTGTGTGTGTGTGGATATGTATGCGTCGGTGTCACTGACATTCCCTGTCCCTCCTTTTATCCTCTACGACCATTAAATGTTCCAAAATTGATTTAATGGGAATAATGGCGCAGAAGAACCCCTGTGATGCCTTAAAAGAACCATCAGATGGAGAACTCTGTTTCTGAGGGTGAGGTGAGAGTGTGAAGACGCTGTTTTCACGTTTTCTTAGAACCACACACCCGAGTTAGAGCAATGTGGAACTGCAAGGCTTCCGCTCCGAGAAGCAGACTGCAGCTCATTTGCGCACAGAAGCCCTGCACGGTGGCATCCAGGGATGGGCATTATTTACAGTGGTTCCCCTGTTACAGGATAACCCAACCTACTGCCCCTCTGTGCTGGCACCACTGTCCCATCTACATGCCTCACGCTTTCAGAAACTTCCAACCGGACAGTTTCCATCAAATGCTTTTGTATAATAAGAGTAAAATCCCCGGTGCCCTCTTTTTGAAGTGAACATTCCAATACCCCCGACCTTTCTCCGTGTCAGATTTATGGAGCTCCATTGTAAAAGCAAAGGTTGAAATACTTTGATATTTTTTATGGCTGGGGGAAGCTTGCACTGCGAAGTATCCCCTTGCGCTCCTTTCCTCCCTCCCTCCCTCCCTCCCTCCCTTTCTAATAAAGCAACTTGTGGCCCTTCTCCTCAATGTCGGAGGGCTCGGGCTCCGATCCGGAGGGGTTTAATAGCCATTGCCTTGCGGAACCAATGAATTAAGCTCGAACCCGAGACACATGTGGTCAATTAGGGACGGAAGGGCGCTACCTGTCCCTTCACCGAGGCGCACGATGCGCAAAAACGCACAGGGCGCACTCGAATGCAGCTGTGGCGCACCGTGGCGCACCGTGGCGCGCTTTGGCTTGATGGGGAAGGGTGATGTTGTGTGGGTCATTGCACGTTCTGTCATATAATAAGCATTCTGGTAAGGTTAACAGAGGCTGGTGGGCTTGGTAGGGCAGGTGGGTGGGGGTAGGTGCGGGGGTGTTGGAGCCACTGATGTCATTTTGACTTTGGGAAAATCTCCTTCCTGAGCTTAATGACACATCTGCAGCCAGGCTATATTTATTACAGTCATGTAGAATAAAATTGATTGTCTCCTAAAATTAATTTTTGGTTTGCCTCTAGCAGTGCTTTAATGGAGGACACTCGGCTCCGTGCAGGAGTATTGTTTAATCACATTAATATCACAGCCCCCAGGACAGCCGAGATAATTGTACAAACGAACACAGAAATATGTATCTCTAACTTTTTATGATTGAATTATGCAAATGACTTATCTCCTGCCCTTCTAAGCACTAATCATCTAATTAGGACTGATGGTTTAAATGGTTGTTTTTGGATAGGGACTCAGGGAGAAGCGGGGAGCAGAAAATTGAAGATGACACCAAAATCAGCAAAGTAGTCTGAGCCTGAAGAGCCGGTGTTTTCTCCTGCTCCTTCCACGCAGCAGGCAGCAAGAAGATGATTAGAGGAGTTTAAAGGACTTGAGATGTAAAGCTTCCTTTAATCCTTAATCTGTAACCCCCCCCCCCCTTTTTTTTTTCAAGAGTTCATATTTCTGTTCATCACTTCGTTTGACATTAAGCTCCCATACAAGATAAGAGGGCATAACTTATGGGCAATAAAAAGTTAACTAGAAATCTAATTATGGGAATTAATATTTAATGCAACACTCTTTACTGTACCAACCTGTGCACATGGCTACCAGCTGTTGACTAGTGAGTGTAAGTTACAGTAATAAGGCTGAGGCTCCAAAGAGATGTGGGAGAAGTTTCCTACAGTTGTCTTCTACATGGGGAGCCACTATCTGCACACGCCTGTGTACAAGTCTACCCCCAGTGCTCCACAAGCTAGATTCACTCGAACAGTCACCGATGTGGCACGAAGTAACTCTCTCATACAACACAATGGATAATAGAATTTGTTTATTTATTCTAGCTTTCAGTCTCTCATGTGCACATTCTTTACTCTTTAAAAACAGCAAAACGAACTTGCGTAAATCTCATTTCTAAAAAATCTGCCGGACAGTTCTTTAGGGAATCAAATGTTTTAATTATTAAGAAAGACAGCTTTAGGATACTTTATAATAATACTCAAACAGTGAACTCACCCCTCACGCTTTTAGTCTGATATGCAGGATGACTGTCCGTTTTAAGAGGGTGTTTGAAAGCAATGGTTTGGGCTGATGTGCGGGTGTGTGTGTGTGTGTATGTCCCTGCAAACATGCAGGTAATGCAGCTAATGAGAAACACATTTGTTTCTTAGAGGATGTTGAACCAAGTCATATTATGTTTTTGTGGGACGAGGGTTAGAGGACCTATTTCAGTGACCATACGACCTTTCTCCAAGCATATCGGAAAGCTGAAAGTGAAAGAAGTGGATGAAGAAAGGAGGAATGAAAGAGTTTTAATGTTTAAAGAGACATTTCTTTATTTCTCTTTAAATAGAGAAAAGTGGGGCAGTGCAAGAGATGAGTGTGTGTGGATGTGTGTGTGTGTGTGTGTGTGTGTGTGTGTACATAAATGAGGTGAACCATGTCTGGGTTAAATCAAGAGAATCCCTGGGTATGTGGTGACATCATGGTCAGTTTGTGTGCTCTCACTGGATCTGCAAAGGATTCATTCTGTCTGTGCTTGCCCTGGGCAGCCTGGGTCCAATTACACGCACAGACACTCACACACACACTTACACACAAACATAGTTTGTGTATACTTTTGAAAGCAGAAAAACCTATTCCAATTTCCACAAGCCTGGGTCACACGTGATCCGTGTCCAGATTTGGGACTTCCTGATTTATCATACAGGCAACACTAAATCAAAGATTGTTCCTCCTCTCCTCAGAATGGTCGCACGGCCTGGAAGTATTGCATGTAGAGAAAGAGAAAGAAGGAAAGAGAGAGAGGGGCTGAACACTTATGCCTCGTTCGTTTCATACACAGAGCTGCCATAAAATCTTTCTTAAACACTTTGTCACTGATGCACCTAAAAGAGTGTATTTACTGTCGTCGCGGAACGTTGTGTATCAGCTGGTGCAACGTTGTTGGAAAAACATTGTACGTTACATCATGTAACAGGATTTAACTTTAGATGTAACTATTCATCCATTCAGTGTGAAATGTTCACACAATGTACTGTTTAGCTGTTATTTCTGATATGTGAAGAAGGTGTGATATGTCTGATTTGAGGGTATAATAATGTGTGTGGGGTCTTTATTGGTGCCTTTGTCATTATTTGGCCTTTAAGTAGATAATATGAACCTTAACCTTAGGATCTCATAGGAAATGAGGAAGGTTTTTGTCCAAAATAAATAGTGATTTTATTTATAGAGACTTTTTATTTTTAGCCTCTACCTTATTAATTTTATTGAAAGGGTTTACGGGAGGATCCGGGCAGCTTAACGGGAAGACACCTTTGCCAGTGTTTTTACCCTGACCATTCATCTTTCTCTCTCTCTCTCTCTCTCTCTCTCTCTCTCTCTCTCGCTCTCTCTCTCTGTGTCTGTCTCTGACCCTCTCCCTCTTTCCCTTTCTCATCTTCACTCACTTTGAGTCCATTACAAGGTAGCTCATGAGTTTCCATTTGCCTACAGTAAATAGACTGTCAGTGGGCGTTGGCAGGAAATAAATTTGCTGGAAGAACATTTTTCTCCTAAAAGCCAAGACTTTAAAACATGCAACAACCGACTGATTCCCACCAGTGTTACGAATGCAGACGTGCCTGGGTCAAACCCTTTGGAGTGGTGAATGTGATGAGTTGATAAGACCCTGCTGCTGCCCACTGCCTGGCTTTGATTACCCCACAGGAAGGAATAGTCGTGTCTGACCGTGGAATTCTACAGCGGATAATCTCTCTCATGCTAAATGATCTCTAGGCGAGAGAGTGTGAATGAGTGAGTGGTACCTCTCCTCTCATGGACTGGCAGCCTGTTCACGGGGTATTCCTGCCTTGCGCTAGTGATGCCAGGTAGGCTTATTCAAGCTTTCAGCTTGAAAGATGTGGTTATGAAGATGTCTCTCACATAATGACGCTCCCAGTTCCGTTTATGTGTTTTCCATTCCCTTCTTCTCCTCCCTCATAAGTATGAAGATAGCTCTGTTTAATAGAGGGCCCTGGGCTTGATTGGAAACACACTAGCTATGTACAGCAATGTAAATGGGAACCACACCACAGGGAAGGTTGTTTTTTTTTTTTTTTTTCGGATTATGATGTGTGTCTCTTAACTGCGTTTCAGTCAGGCTGAGGTTAGGGATGGACCTCCAGCCAATCAGAGCCAAATACAGGGGTCACTCCCACACCTTTACCCCTTTAATAGCATTTTACACATTTTTACACGTCTGTGGAAAGTCTGTCCGCACACGCCCATAGTGTTTGGAAGCTTATGCCTTACAGTTTGTCGCTTAATTAATGATGCATTTTGTAAAATTTGAGAGGATTTCTTCATAAACACACTCTCCTTACAGGTTTATGCCATTAAATACGTGAATGAGATAACACACACACACACACACACACACACACACACACACACACACACACAAACCCACTTACTCGTGTGCACACATACTGTAACCTTATCCACCCTGCCTTTCATCTCTCTCTGCGTTACAAGGTCAGTGTGTGTTTCTGTGTGCATGTGTGTCTGTCCATATGTATCTGTGTATCTGCGCGAGTGTTTACACGGAGAAAATGGGTGATTGCTATAAGGAAAATGAAAAGACTGACAACACGGAGTCAGCATTTATCCAATGCCTGTTTACATGTTTTGGTTCTACTCATCGTGTGTACCTTTGCCTGTGTGTGTGTGTGTGTGTGTGTGTGTGTATGCGCGCTGGCGCGGGTGTGTGTTTGTGGTGGCAAATGGAGGGGCACCCTCTTCTGAAGACAATCAGGTCCTGTGAGGTTTCATTATAGGGTAATGTCTCACCAGATTGTTACGGATAGTTAAAACGAAATGAAGTGAATTAGGGAAACAAGGAGGAGAGCATGCTGAATGCTTCATTGCCCTGCTTTGAAGGCAGCAGCTACTGACAACCATCAACTCAGTGCGTGTCTCAGATAACATATCAAAAAGAGTGAAGCCGAGAGGGGAGAAAGACAAAGTGTGTGCTTTCAGACAAGGGTGAGGACGCCCGTCCCCACCCAGGATGGATTGAGTCATTTTAAATAAGTTCAAATTCTGTACATTCTGAACATTGTAGAAGAGTGGAGCTTGGATGCTTATACAGGACAGTACAGTACAGTACAAGTATCTGGAGGACATCCACGTGTCGTTATAATAATATATTATAGTAAAATTAACGCACACAAGCTTCCTTAAACATTATTTTTGTCTTTGGAAGGAAAATATGGCGCACAGTGTTTAAATTATACTAATTATGCTTCAGACGCTTTGTTGAATGTACATTAATGAGTTGTAGGTTGGTTAAAAATACTGCAGAATGAATGTCTTTGTAGAATCTAACCCACAGTGCTCACATCCTGCTGCAGTCTGGGAGCTTTCCCAAGGTGCCTCGCTGTGAGATTGGAGCGTGAGCGATGGCAGGCCTGCTTGACCTCCCTGTTCTGCTGGGCCTTGTGGGTAATGGATGGGTCAGAGACTTTTTTGATGTTTTATTGAAAGATCACCGCGGCTGTCCTGGCTTTCGCCCGCCTGTAAATCAGGGTCCTCTGTGGCGGACTGAAGTGTACGGAGCATGCTTTATGTCAGGCAGCAGGAGGAGGAGCCCCCAAAGGCCATCACTCTACTGCCCTATCTCTCTCTCTCTCTCTCTCTCTCTCTCTCTCTCTCTCTCTGACTCTCTATAGTTAGAGGCAGAGACAGTTACAATTCAGTTAAGTTTCATTCACATCAGTTCAATTCAGTTAAACCTGCAGAACAATGTGAGATGGTATAGAAGATATTTTTCTATGTGTGATAGTGACGTTGTGTTTTAAATGATCAGTAATGAACATAAACAGAATTAAAATAATTTCATGTCCATGAGACAAAAACATCCGTGTGCACAATATGTGTCAGGTACCTGTTAGGGACGGATATATCTTATATATATATATCGTTATTGTGATATAACAAGAGCAAGATATAGGCTGAGGGTATATTTTTTATTTTGAGTTTTAACGTTTTTAAATAATTGGTCTACTCCGCTCCCTACTCTCAGCTCCTCCCTGTTCCCCCATTTGGACTCTGACATACATACTATGGGCATAAGATTTAGTGTATATAGAGAAGAAATGGAGATCACATTTCAGTGTTTAAATGTTGTTAAAAAGATATATTTTTCATATTGTATTTTTCACCACATATTTAGTACCGTATATTTATTGCAATTCTGCTAAAATATATCGGGATATGATTTTATTGACCATATTGCCCAGCCCTAGTACCTCTGTATATCTCATGTGTAACAAACTCTCCCACCCCACTCACACACAAATGCTTATTATAAGTACGTTGTCATAAAAATCATCTTTCCAATGGAAGTCAATGCGAAAACTAAGAAAACAAGGTTTTCGCCTGACAGCGACAATATACAGTAGGAGTCAGTTTCCCAGCCAGAATTTAAACCTATCCCTGGATGGCACAACATTCTGAATGAGACTGTGTATGGAAAGTAAGGTTTAGTTCAATAAAACAGGTTTGCACCCATTGCTGGCACAGATGTGCAAATGCACACACGTAACTTATCTAGTTCCAGGAGAGAAGGATTGCCAATAGAAAAGGACTCTCTGGAGCAGATATACATGAACCTATTGGCACCATGTTTAATGCCAGGCATGGGCTAGATGGATGTGAAGCCTCCAGAATTGAGCTGTGGAGCAGTGGAACTGTGTTCTCTGGAATGATGGTGCTCCGTCTGACACATTGGGACAATCATCCCGTTGAATGCAATCAAATCCTCACAGCAGTGCTCGAACAATCTTGTAGAAAGTCTTTTCTGGACAGTTACTCCAACAATAGCTGGATAAACCTTCTAATACCCTTATTCAGAAGGAACAAAGAACAAGCTGTGTTTGTGTTTGTGTAATGAACATGATTGGGCCTGTGTTTATGTGTTGTTGTTTTATGTGCAGTATTATGTATTTTTCAAGGTGTGTGTGTGTGTGTGTGTGTGCGTGTGTGTGTGTGCAGATGCAAGTTAGTCTGTTGTCCTTTTCAGCAAAATAAAGTGCCCTCACTTATACTTTGTTGCATTGGAGCTGCCGAGGCAGCACAAACCACCTTTTTTCCCAGCGCTCACGCTCAATGCAGCTGTTAATGAGTGAGTTGATGTAGTTGAACGTTTAGTTAATAAATATGTCAGACTTTTACCGCTCTCTTCCCTCTCGTCTTCTCACGCTCCCTCCCTCCCTCGTCTCAGTCTCGCACTTTCTCTGGGCTTGCGGAGAAATTGCAATTAGTTTTAGATTTACGCTACGATGACAGACAGTGGTATATAAATAGAGGTTAAACACACAATTTACATATTAATTTCATGATTCATTTAATCAATGATTTATGTGGATATAGATTGCTTTTAATCCGCGTCTCCGAGGCACTGTTCTCTCTCTCTCTCTCTCTCTCTCCCTCTCTCTCTCTCTCCCTCTCTCTCTCTCACACACACACACCCACACACACACACACACACACTCCCTCTCTTTTGCTCTTCACCGAGCATGACAGAATAGAGTGCCGTGTTGAAGCACTCGCTCCCTCCCTCCTTCCCCCTCTTTCTCTATCTCTCTTTCTCCCTCTGCTCTCTCTCTTTCCTCTCAGCTGTTCAGTGGTTCGGAGAAGAATGCGAGCTGAGGGGCTCCAAACGGTACCCCTAATTGGTTTAATTTTTCAGTGCGTGCACCGATCCTGACACTCGTTTACTGTGCACTGCCATATCTCCTCTCCCTCTCTCCCTCTCTCTCCCTCTCTCTCTCTCTCTCTCTCTCTCTCCGGCTCTCTCTCTCTCTCTCTAGCTCCATTAATAATGGGGTAATAATCGGGCTGGTTAAAGGCATGGTAATGAGAGCAGTGGTAATAGTGATTGGTGGCGGTGCTCGGGTATTCATAACAGATCTCTCATATGGAAGGCTGTAATTGAGGAGTGATTGAGACGCATTCTCTCCTCTTCTGTGGCTTATTGCTGGAGGGCCTGAAGAGACAAACCACCAGAGACACCACCAGTAAACCTCAGTGGTGGCATGTGCAAAGCTCCCAGTCACAGTTGTTTTCTTGTATGTTGTATAAATAGCTGTATGGATGCTTGAGACGTAGTGTAGTGGACAGAGGTGTTAAGAAGGTATATTGTCACTGTCCAGTTGAAAAACCTGTATGTCCAAAACGGCAGCTTTACAGGAGAAGGCAAAATGCGCTGAACTCTGAACGGAAGTGAATGTAAAATAAGAGCCATTAAAAGTAAGTTTGGAGCATTTCTATTGGTTTGTTTGTCCAGAAATGTTTACACAATGTTGAATGTTCAGTGTACAGAGTAGCTACAGGGTTCAAACCACGGAGAAAATACAAAAATGGACAAAAATGAAGATGGGTTTCATTGGACAGGAGCGAAATGTCTTTTGTATTGTCTCAGCATATCCTAGCCTGTCACCCAGACACTGTCAAGTCTTTCCTCATATATGTTTTGGAATATATATATATATATATATATATACATATATTAGTACAGTTGTAGTGGAAGGAAAGGGAAGAATGGTAACTGACTATTTTGTCCGACTTTTTTTTTTTTTCCGGAAGAGTCGTAAATGAAGATTAAAGCTTGTGTTGGCAGAGAAGGGACAAATTGGAATGATTTATTAGTACTGACATCAATATGTCACTGCAGGGGGAGAGTGGAATTAAGGGAAGGAGAGCGAGCGAGGGAGAGGGAGAGAGAGGTAGGGTGTGGAAAGGTGCGAGATAGCTGCTCATCCTGCGGAAGGTAAATAATGGGCTTTAATTATTTGCTGGCAGAGCTGTTGAAAGCCTGGGCCGATACTGTCACCGGGACGCCACAGCTGCTATGACGTGTGGCTGGGAATGTTAAAGGTGATAATCGAGGAGTGTGTGTATGTGTGTGTGTGTGTTTGTGTTTGTGTGTGAGGAGCATTGAGGGAGCATATCTCAAGGTGCTTGGGTGTGTGAATGATGGTGTGTGCGTGTGTGTGTATGTGTTATCAGCTGCTGATAAAGAAACAGTAGAGACAGGAGACAGGTAATTGGTCTGTGTTAACCTCGCTGCCCTACCCATCCATTTTAAAGTGGGCCTCTGGGCCACAGACTAGACTACACTCATCAATAATCCATCTATCAGCTAAGCATAATCAATAAACTGGTCAATGATTGAACCTCTACAACAGATGTCTTGTCTCATGTAGTGAGGAAACCAGTCAACTTGATAAGTATGAAAAATTTTAATATTTGCCTTCTTTATTGTATCTTATTTACATATTTAAAATGCTAAAACAAGTCCTGTCTCTCACACACACACACACACACACACACACACACACACACACACACACACACACACACACACACACACATGTGTGAGTGCCTTTTTTAGTACTTTAGAGGTCAAGATGAGATTAAACTGAAGTTCAATACAACAAAAAAATCTCCAACAGACTCTGTAAGGTTCCCAAACATTACGTGTAATTTTTGTTTTTCATGTCACAAAAGACATGGCATGGTGCTGCAGTTTGTGTTGCACAACTCCAGGTGCCTGGGTTGTGGCTTTGATCCCTGCTCGGGTTACTGTCTGTGAGTGGTTTGGTGTGCTCTCTGAATTGTCCCTAGGTGTGTGTGGTACCCTGTGATGGATTGGCACCCTGTACAGTGGACAGTCCTTCTATGCATCCAATGATTCCATGTAGGCTCTGAAACCACTGCAACCCTGACAAGGATGACGTGGATTAGCTGGATGGATGTCATGAAAAACGGTGTTCTTCTGATTAGCTACAGACGCTGTGTTTATGACTTTTCAAAGGTTGCCCAAACGTCTGCATAATTCAAAATCAGTTCAAACTCTTATCTTAATCTTAACACTAAACTGGAGTTCACGTGAGATCATGATGTTAAAAGTGAAATGTAGTGTTAGTAAGTTAGTGTTTAAGAAGATGAAAAGGTTTGGTCGGTATATGCATTTGTCCATTGTTCTAAAGGTATGCATTTAGGTGCCCACTGAAGTGTAGGGTTTACCAGTAGGGGAACAATGAGCTTATACCATCTAACCCATGATATAATTATTAGTTCATTCTAGAGATTAAGGTTAATTATATAGTGAACCAGCACTGCGTTGATAAATGGCGACTCAACATGCAAAACACATACACTGTAAAAAATGGTAACCTAAAAAAAACACCATGTGATAACAGACAAATTAACATCTAACTTGTAAATACTTTGAATTCCATACTGGTGCAATTCTTGTTACTTACATTACATCAATAACAATAATAACTATATATATATATATATATATATAAATTAAATTGTAATTTGAAATCAGTTCCAAGACCCACTTTTTCTCTTTTAGTACTTTTTGTCAAATTATTTCTCCCTTTGGTATAAACAAGTTCATTCCAAGGATATAGATGAGAGTTATGATTGCAGACATGCAAAAAGTAATAACCTGAATAGTATTTAAATTAACAACATATTACAGTTGCTTCATTGAATTTACTGTATTCCCTCATTGTATTTATTGGCCCTTACACACAAGTCAATGATCAGCGCAGTACTTTTATAGTTACAGTAGAGGAACAGTGCTCTAATGAAAGTGACTGGAAGTTCAAAGTGCTGGTAAGTGCACGGCGGGATTCAGTGGATATCCATTGTGCAGCACTTACAGACAGCTGCTTATGTGCATTATGTACACTGATCAACATTAAACGACTGACACAAAGAGAAGTGAGTAACATTGATTATCTAATCACAATGGCACCTATTAATGGGTGGGATATTTTAGGTTGTGAGCGATGTTCTGGAAGCCGTAAAAATGGACTGCATGGATGTGCATGACTTTAGGAAGGGCCATGACTGGTTCAGAACATCTCAATAATGGCAGGTCTTTTGAGGGTGTTCCTGTAGTGGTTAGCACCTACCAACAGTGCTCCAGGAAATGTAAACCAGTGACGAGACCGTGGCTCACTGATGTGCGTAGGGAAAGAAAGGCTTGCCTGTCTGGTTTATCCCTGAAGATCTTCTGTGGCACAGATTGCTAAAAGCAATTGTGGAGTCCATGATCCAAGGTTCAGAGCTGTTTGGGTAGCATGAGGGGGACCTAGGTACAAAATAAAAGCCAGGTGGTATTAATGTTATGGCTGAGCTAACCAGCAGGACTTCAACTCGCCACCAACGAACTGGCAGACTGGCATGGGTTGGTGGTGGTATGAATGCAGCCTCGTCCTGGTGATAGCTATTCATTTTGCCATCATTCTACTGCAGTGCTTGTCTCCAGAACACCCCCGATGATGGGCACTATCTGATTTTATGAGCCTTCAGCAGCCTTAACCCACCCGAGGGATTGTGTAGGAGGGTACATGCGGAATGTGTGTTGCAGCTTGTGTGCTGTAACATCTCCCACAACCATTCCAACTCATTAATTTTCCCCTCAAAGTTTCCTTCACTTGGCCCTGGTGCAGTCTGCGAGTGCACGCATGCACACGCACAGGGAGTCTCTTTGATATGCTGGGGCTGTCCTGGGCGCTCAGACAAGGAGAAAGAGCTGAGCTGAGTTCGGCCTTTAAAAGCTGGAAAGTAAGACTGGGTGATGGGTAAAAATATACTCTTACATGACCTGAAGACATTTCCCCGATACATAGTGTGTAACGCAATTTAGTTCAGGCAGTTTGGAAAGCAGAGCATTTTTATAAAAGTGCCATATTAATGAAGGAAATACAAAATGTATAGATATCATCACTGTCCAATGAAAAACATATATCTCCAGTTTGACCTTCTTAACTTTAAACGGAAGTTCATGAGAAAGGCTTCATTTGGTCTAATCATCCAGAATTATTTGTACGGTGTGCAGAGCTGCAGCAGTGTTTAAACCATAAGAGAAAAATAAAAACGGACAAGATCAGAGATGTGTTTTTCACTGGACAGCAATATTACACATTATAATATTTTATATGATACAATGGACATCCAGTCAGCTAAGCCTATGCAGTACGGTCAACCCCTTGTGTTTACTTTTTACTTTACCCTGGCTCAAAAAAATCAATATCATGTTTATTCCTTTAGCAGAATGAACGTGTGTCCCGTCTCTTAATGAAAACAAATTGCTGTTGTAAATAATGACGTAATATTAGGGCTGGTTGATATATCAATATTTATTTCTAAATTGGGATATAAAAAGAGCAGGATATGTGTTGAGGTGATATTGTTTATACAGAGTTTTAAACTCAGCTTCCTCCTCAACTCTGCTTCCCTCCACCCCAGAAGAAATGAAGATCAAATTCGATACCTTTAAATATAGTCAGAGAGATGAATGATTTCACGGGATGTCTTAATTTTTCACAACATATATAGTATCAATCAATCAAACTGTATTTGTATAGCACTTTTTACAACAGATGTTGTTACAGAGCAGCTTTACAGAATATTATTATATAGAATATTATAAAATAAGAATTGTGCATCATATATCGTCAATCACCATTGAGCTCAAATATATTGGGATAGGATTTCTTGTTGACTTTGTCCATTTGCTCACACTGACCATTTCTCATTGTTGAAAATCACAAACTGTAAAGTATCCGTGTCAGTATGGGTATTCTTTTTTAGCTTTGGTATTACTTGATATTTGATTGAATGGAGAATGAAACCCTTTATCTCTTTAACTATATTTAAACATATGTCATTTGAACTTTATTTCTCCTGGGGTGGAGGGGAGCAGAATAGAGGAGAAGCTGGCAGCAGGGGGTGGAGCAGATTGAGGGAGCAGAAAGCCCCCCCCCCCCCCCCCGAAATGTGTTGTGACAGAATTAATCTTGGTAACACATTGTGATATTGCCCAGCTTTCCATTGCAGTGCCAGGGCAGGGTTTTCTGGCATGGCTGTCAGTGTGTTGACTTTATCTGATCTATTATTGTGCAGACATTTATCTGCACAGCACGGTTATCAATGCAAAAAAATATATATATACATATATGCTCACAGCTGTAAGTGGCAGACACCCTTCTGAACAGGAATCATACGATATGATATGGATGGGTATTCATGGGTTAAAAGTTGTTGATATTCATGATTTCATGATTTCTGTACACGCATATACAAACTCCTCTGACACATCTGTTCCCCCCACCCACATCTGTTTATGTCTAACTCTATACTCTCCATCCCCATCAAGACTGCGGCTCTGAAGGACTCCAGCGTCATAAACACATACATGCGTGCAACCACCCTGATAGATTCCTATGTGGAATATTGCGCAGGAATTAAAGCGGGCCCATTTGAATGGGAGTAGGTGGTGAAATGGGCCAGCGAGGAAGCAGGTCAGGGTTAGTGTGTACGCAAGGTCATGTTTAAAACACACAGGGTTGGAAGAGCCCATAAATCAGCCAGCGCATACGGCTGCCCTCCGCACTGCCTGATTTAACACCTGCGCCCAGACCTTCCTTGTCAGGCTTGCCGTTCTTTATTACTGAGCCTCCACTCACTATGGCGCATCCACGCCTCCCCTACCCCCACCGGCCCTGCCACCGCCATTGATAGAGTTCACCTTTGAAAAAGCCGTAGTAACATTCCTCTCTTTCTTTCTCTTCCTCTCGCTCACATTCTGTCTCTCCTGCTTTTACACCACTCAATTCTGTATGATTTCTTACTCGCCATCATTTCTTACCTTTCTGTTCTTCAGCACAGGCTGGCCGGTCAGAGTGCAGAGAAGGGGCGTTTCATTTTGGAAGGAGAAGAGCTAATTGTTGAAAATTGGCCTGCACAGTTGATTTACAGAAAGTGTGCGAGAGGGTTGGGCGATATATTGATATTTATATCAGTGTCGGGATATGAATAGAGATATGGGCTGAGACGATATCCTTTATTTTGAGTTTGAAAGTCTTTAAATTACCTTAGAGAATGAGAACAGTCTGAATTTTCCTTTTTCGTCCAACGAGAAGTAGCAGAACATGTATGGCTGAATTTACATTATGTGACATTGCACAGCCTGCAATGTGACTGTTGCGTATGGACACATTGCGATGACTCTGCATAAACATTATGTTGTGCAGCCCTAATCCAAACACTGCTAAACACCTTCAAAATATGTTCAAATGTACTTTTTTGGTGATGCCATAACAGAAGCCTAAAAACATTTTTTTTAAAGAGATGTGTGAGTGTGAAGAACCTGTACATCATGTGATGGTTCTTTAATTCTTTATAAATGGTTTAAATTGAGTTTTTTTGTCGGACAAACTTTGAGATAAAAAGTTTTCTGAGGCCACATTTTTCAGATCATTGCTCTGAGCAGGTGCAAATATGTTCTATCTTGCATGACAAATCAGCACTTCACTGATTAGGCGATGTATGTTAAATAATGGAGCTCACCGGAGGTTGAGCTCCTGCTCTTTTGTCATTTCTAATAGAATCCTTTCCTCTCATTTCTTCACCTGTCGCTGTGGCGGAGGGCCTCAGGGGCCCTTATGGGGAAATGGTGATGTATATTAAGGTTGGGGGACTAAAATGCAAAAAGTCGTGCTTAATGATGGAGACTGTGTGATGGATCGTGTTAAATGCAGTCAAGAGTCTAAGAGCAAAAGTCGACATCATGGGACCAAAGCCTTAGTGTGAGGCCGTCCTGCCTTTATTAGTTCTGGGATGCCTTTCTTTTCTGTGTATGATAGATGCGGGCGGTGGGCTTCACTGGTTTAGTTCTGTTCAGATAGCGTATGCCTGTTTGACGAGTAGACTTAAGATCATTCTTCTTAATGCTGTTCTTTAGGTTGATGTGTTCATTCACATTTCAACGTTTCACGTCAGCGTAGTGCAGGAACATTTACCAACTACTCTGGGTGAAGACAGCCGTTTGGCGGCTTCTTAGAAATTGCAAACCAAAACTGTTCCATTTAACGTAGCTTGGACAACACTTCATCACCATCTGAACAAAACCATTGTCAAATCCCCTCCTAGTACTTTTGTGCTTTTGTGTGTGTGTGTTCCCCGCTTGCCTCGTCAGGTCCGCCTTAATAGCAGCCTTGGCGGTTCAGGAATAAATCGCAAACATTTGACCACCTTGTCATAACGTGAAACATGGTTGTCAGCAGGTCCTCTGGAATGACTAGCAGGATAGTTTAATTATAATGTGAGGCTACTGCGCACACTTCCTCTTCCCTGACTGGCAGGTAGCGTACTCGCCACGCCCACCTCTAAGAGAAAAGAATGCGCGATAGAAAGTCGGTGTAGTTTGACGGCCGTACCTCGAGGGTCCGCACATTGTTCTCGCAAAAGGGCCTCGCAAATATTCCTGTCACAGTTGGAACAAGTCTCACGCCTCCTCTGTCAAACGCCCAGCGCTTCAGCACCGTTTTCCCCTCCAAAATGTACTTCTTAGCATTGTTAGGCTTTTCTGCTTTTCTACAATACTTCTCAAAATGATGACTGCTATTATTTGCCTGCTAATGCTGACACATAATTGGATGGTGTCCCCCATAATCCGAGCTGTTAGGCAACAGCGTTGTCAAAATGCAGAACAAGTTATGAGATTAATTTCCTTCAGGACATTGTGAGGTTGTCACTCACAAAGTGCTTATGAATATTTTTTTTTTTTCTCAGCCCAGTGAAAGTTTTCATGTCACCTCGAGACAGTTTGAAGAGATTTGGCTTTGAATAGTGCAGGACCAGCAGGGCAGTTGCCAAACTGATCGTAGTCTGCACTTAAGGTTTAATGGCTGAATATAGTACCACCCTCAAAGCTGTATGTAACTAATCATACATTCAAAAGTAGCAGAGAGTGTAGTAGACCAACTACAGAGCAGGCAGTAGAGGGTTCGAAAATTCCTATGTTGTGGCTTTAAATGTGACTTCCAGTCTAATACTAAGGTAATTCAATGAGAGGATGGTTAACCAATAGGCAAACAATTGATTATCATTGTAGATGGTCATGGTAACAGGTAAAGTGTGTGTGTGTGTGTGTGTGTGTGTGTGTGTGTGTGTGCGTGCGCGTAAGACGAAAGCTGATGTTCTAACCTCGAACAGAGCACCGATGAGTTTTTTTTTTGCTGTTTTCCTCTTTCCTGTTGTCCATTCATCCCAAATGGACACACACACACACACACACACATTCTTTATTCACACACAATTTCACAATTTCACGATGTTTACTCAAACCTGTCCCATTGTAGGGCTGGATGATATGTATATCGATATTTATATCGGTATCGGGATATAAGGAGAGGGGGTGATGGGGTGAGGTGATATTGTTTATATCCTGTTTTAAAGTTTGCCAATTACGTTTCTTTCATGGATGGAGTGTCACATTATATTTTTCACATTATATATCGTATCATATATTTTATATCACAGTTTGCGAAAAAGTATCCTGGGATATGATTTTTTGTTCATATCGCCCAGCTCTAACACATTGTGCCTTTATTAGCGTCAAAGAAGCTTTATTAAAAGCCGGCCTGTTTCAAATCTGCTTCTCAAGTATTTATCAATCCTCAACATGCTAACGCAGACTTCATCAGCGGGTGTCATTGTTGCACATACATTCTTGTACATACTCATCTCTTCATATGTCTACACACCTTTCTCTCAGCATCTAGATGTGATCCGATTATGTGTTCGGCTTAATCTACAGCACTTGAAACAACCTGAATCTTCCACTCTGTTGAAACCAGCAGCCATGAAAGAAACCATTAATGTAATTTCTTGAATAAATCCCTGATTTAGCTGGGGAGTGACGGATGCTGCTGCGCTGTTATCAGTGTGCATACAATATGAAAATGACTTTTGTCTGACGTGGCACAGCATGTTATTAAATTGATTACACACATTATCAAACCACTTTTATGCTTGCTCGTGTGTGCTGTGTCTCTCACGACTCCCCTTTCTTCACATAGCAAAGAGAGTGCAGAGACCACCCCCTCCTTTTTCACACACACACACACACACACACTGAATAGCCCATGTGGTAAGAGAAGGTCCACAGTGTATAAACTGGTTTGTCCTGAGGAAGTCAGTTCTGTAACTTGTAATTTTACATATGGCGTTGTTGTTGCTGCTGTATATGGGCTGGGCACTGTGGACAGAAATGTATATCCTGATATATTTGAGCTGAATGGTGATGTACAATATACGATACGATATATAATGTGAAAAATTAGGACACCCCATTAAATCCTTTATCTCTATAACTATATTTACGCATACTGAAATTTCATCTTCGTTTCCTTGTTATATACACCAGATCTTATGCCCCCTCTACTGTGTGTATGTGAGAGCGTGAATGGAGGTGGAGGGGAACAGAGTAGAGGGGGAGCTAAGAGCAGGGGGTGGAGCAGAGTGAGGGAGCAGAAAAAGAGTTTTTCTGCAAGTTGGAAACAGAACATTAATTAAAAACTTGATTTTAAGGATATCAGCTCATCCCATATGGTACTCTCTTTATATTCTGATATAGATTTGGAGATTGATATATCAGCCAGCCCTTTTGCTGAATGCATAAACATCATTTGTTCAAAATGTTTATTTAAGATGTAAAATGTCATGATGTCATTTTATATATTTTGTTATTTTTATAAATCTAAATTTTCATGTTTCCGACTTGTGTATGAAAGAGACATTGTTGTTCCAAACAGTATGTATGTATGTATAATTTCTGCTGGTCTAATGTATTGTTTTTTTCTTTTCTTATCCTATGTGACCTGTCCATGTTCCACTTGACCACTCACGCTCCTCCCTTGTTCAGGTAAGTGGAAAGATTTTCAGTAAAGTGTCAGAAATAAATGCCCTCCATTAGAAATAATGACCACAAGGTCATAAAGCTATGAGTGTGAATCATGCCATTGGTTAACGCAGCTGTCTGTTATATAACAAACACCAAAGCACGCACCTTAAACCAGAGGGTCCCTAATATCCTGCCTCCACGTTTAGCACAAAGCACTGCACTGCACTGGTTTCCAGATAATGTGCACTATGACATTTGGTCCTCCTTAATATACCTCTTTGTCACAATCGCTGCTGTAATTGTCTTCTGCGGAGCGCCATGCTTTTAATTAAAGTGAGTGGTAGGCTCTGACAGAAATGATTTATTTCACGCACTCCGCCACCGGGTCACACGCGCACTCTCGCACACACCTCTGACTGCGTGTCTACACACAGGGCAAATTAATTACACCAAATCAAATTAAACAGAGGCACCAAATCATGCTGTCTGTCTGCGTGTGCTGTGGCAGCCCCAACAAGAAGTTTATTAAAAGGGGGGAGAAAAAAAGGAGGAAAGAGAGTATGAGAGAGAGAGAGCGAGAGAGAGAGAGAGAGAGAGAGAGAGAGAGAGATATGAAACACATCAAAGTAGTCACTCTGGATAGTTGAAGAATGGTTGAATTAGGCACTGTGTGTGTGTGTGTGTGTGTGTGTGTGTGTGTGTGTCTGATTATATTTGTTTAACACAATATTCTAACCCTTCAAGCATCCCTATTACTTTGTATTAGTGGTGGGTATTTGGTGGCATGCCTGGTTTCCCGCAGGCCTCTCTGCGCTTGCAGGCTGAAAAGGTCCCCCTGTCCACTGCTTCACTCCTTCCAAGTAAACAATGAGTTTCTCCAAAACAGCCCATTGTCAGATTTTGCATTGAAACTTTTCTCCTCCTTTGCTCTTCCTGAATAGCAACAGTTCTTTTTCTTCTCCGTTTCATTACACTCTTTTCTCTACCTCTTTTCCTTGTTAAAACAACATTAATAAAATTGATTCTGTGCACTAGTGATTGAGCAGTACGCTCGCACAAAATACTTTAATTGTCTTAAAGCGACCTAAATTAGCCCAGTTCCTTCCCTTTGGCCCGTCTCAGATCGATTACAGGGAAATAAAAAGAACCCCTTTGCCGAGTTTTTCCCTTTGGGTTTAAATATACCTATTTCTTGTCATCTCGATTCTACAGCAGAACAATTGTGCTCTCGAACAATAGGCCCCCTTTTTTCACTCCAACAATACGGTGTGTGAAAACATCCTGTTTTTCCCTCCCGACGTTATAAAAGTTAATTAATCGTCCCATCCTGTCTACTCGGGAGGCAAGGCACACACACGTGGGACCTGGAAAAAACGATTAAAGTACCGGGGGAAAAACAAACAGCACTTATTTACCCACTCTTTTAGCTTGTCTGCATTTGCAGCCCTTTTTTAATAATGGGGCTTTTTTTTAATAATATTAATAAAATCAGCAAGTACAGAAAAACGACACTTTGGATAGTTTTACAAATTATTAGAAATTGATTAAAGTATTACATTAACAAAGTTGATTTTTGGGTTGATTGATTTCAATAATACAAATAATTTTAATTATGACATTTTATTTATTTGCATGTTTAATAATGAAAATTCAAATCAGAAGCTTACATTCTGCAGGAAATGCTTGGAAGTTGTTAGTACAAATAGAATTTAGAATTTTTTCAGAATATCAAAAAAGCAGCACCATGTCTATTCTGTATTATTCTGTATTAAACTCCATCCTTGTCATATTTCTATTGAAAGTTAAGGTTTTTCTCCTGTAATACTATGTTGGAGATCAGCGACAGTAGACAGACAGCAATGAAGTTACTGTCGAAATGAATTATTTTCCCATTACTTTGAGACATTTTTATTGGTACGTTCGTAATGAGAGTTACAGTGGTTGGATGAGACAAAGATGTCCAGTGTCCAGTGAAAAAGCCATTAAAATCACAGCTGACATTCTTGTATGTTAGGTGTTTTGGTGGCCTGTAGCTTCAATTCCAGTACAAAAAGAGTGGAGCCCCCTCCACACTTGGACTGAGTTTCGCTCTTGTTTCTTGTTGCTGCACTGTGAGCACAAAATGAAAGATACACTCTTCTGGTCTACTCCTGTGATTTTAATTAAATAGGGGTCATGTGTACAGTCCACCTCCCACGTTTAAAGAAATTTAATCTGGAGTCAAAGCGCAAGTGTGTGTGTGTGTCCCATGGTCTCAGCCATGTCACTCACAACCGTGACCCACTGTGGCTCGGAATGGTGTATGTGGGAACAGCCGGTGAGTGTGCATATGTGTGTGTGTGTGTGTGTGTGTGTGTGTGTGTGTGATTGAGACGGAGAGAGAGAGAGAGAGAGAATGAAAGAAAGAAAGAAAAGGAAAGAGAAAGAAAGAGATTGAAAGTGAGACAGGGCTGCACCTGCACTCTTAATAAACGCAGTCAAGCAAGCTGGACATCTCTCTTATTCCCCTTGTGTCTGCTCCTCTGGCTCTATGTACACACACACACACACCACACACACACACACGCACACACGCACACTGCACCTATTACTGTATCAATGGAGATGTATTTTATTATTCACAGAAATTCTCCTGTGAAAGTGGTTTCTTGGTAGTTGTTTTTCCGAGTTCTTGATTATGTACAACGGCCTCGGCCTTAGCAGCCATCTGATTTTGAAAAACATGTATCGACTAATAACCGTGGCACGTCAAAATGCCTACAGATTTTTTTCGCTTGTGGCTTTGGACGTGAAGGATTAATTAAAAGCAAGAGACGGCTAGATGAACGCAACTCAAAGGAGGTAATTATTTCAGCTTTGTGCTGACTCCATCACCGCGGAGACTCCGAGAGTCATGTTCAAACCCCTCTCTGCCTCAAGTATACTTCATTTACTCCTTTGCTAGATCAATGCGTAGCAATTACTGATCAAGCTAACAGCGGAGCACCTTTTGGAATGAGGGGATGAGAGAGAGTGAGCAAGTAGGGTGAGAGAGAGAGGAGGGGGGGGGGGGGGGGGAATTATTGAAAACTCCTGAACAAATACAATGTAATTGGCTTGGGCCAGCAGGGTAATTGGCCTGTTGAAAGTGGGGGGAAAAGGGGGAAAGGAAGAAAAAAACAGGAAAGTCAGGGGGAAAATGTTAATATTGCACTATTGGTTAAAAATTATGATGACAACAGCAGGAGCAGAGGCAAGGAGAGAGTGGATGAGAGAGAGAGAGAGGGCTTCGGACAGCAGAAGGTAAATAAGCATATCATTAACGGAAGATTGTTAGCATGTATTTCTCTCCCGGGCTAATGTATTCAAAGAAGCAGGGGTAGGGGGAAGAGGGGAAGAGGGGGGGGGGTTAAAAAAAGATCTTTGCGCTGAAGTGTCACTATTGGAGCGAGGGAGAGGAGAGGGATAAAGGACTAAATAATATCTAGCTGAATAAGGGCTTCTTCTGGCCGCGGAGGTCAGTGGCTCCCTGGTGGCTCGTGGGGTGGGGGAAGAGGGGTGTGCAAAGGGCCGTGCCATGAAATAATTACTTAACACTGGGTAAACAAAAAGAGGTGTGAAGTCTCCGACACACAAACACACACACATACAGAGATGTGCATTACAGTGCAGCTGATTTGCTTGAATATGGGGTCTAAATGTGACCATTGATTGATTGGCTGTGGAAATTTGATAAAAACTGGTTTACGATATTTTTGGACTATTCCAACATGTTGCCCACACTGATCTGCAGCTGTGTCGATACATAGATGGGCGCTGAGATCTGGTTGTTGTTGCTGTCAAAGCAAAAGCCCGTCTTTTTAGAAGGATAAGGCATTATATTGTGACTTGGTTTAAATATAATGGAACCATTTCTATCAGTGTGTTCTTTATTAAAGCTTCATACGTGGGGCTCCAAGTGGCTCAGCGGTCTAATGCACCAGCACTATGATCCAGGGATCACAGATTTAAATCCCAGGTCAAATTGGGGGGAAATTGGGCAACGAAATGTAAAGGGCAGATATATCACATTATCCAAATAAGTGGGGTACAAGAGTTTCTTATGACAATGTAAGTGTAATAATATAGTGGGAGGTGGGAGGGCAGTGAGGGCAAATGAGAAGAGAGAAGGAGATAGTGGGAGAGAGAGAGAGAGAGAGAGAGAGAGAGAGAGAGAGAGAAGGAGGAGGCTGTATTAGTTTTGACCTCCTCTGGGTGAGCTGAGAAAAAGGCAGATTTGATTAAATGGGTGCCCAGGGGTTGCGACCCTGTCTAAACACACTGCAGCTCCCAGCATTAATCAAATAATACTTCAAAAATGTTCACCAGGCTGCCATTCCCCACCTTGCCTATGCACACATATCTGACCTGTTGGGGATTAGAACTCTGTGTGTGTTTGTGTGGGTATGTATTTAACTGGGAGATTGACAGATTAACTCCACCACCTTCAACTTCAGCCAAGTATCGGGCTTTTCTGATTCACTACTGATCTCTGATCTTAATTATGAAACCCCGATTTAAGTCTGCTTCAATGTTCATGATGTCTGTCCTTTATGCATAAATTAAAAATAGCCTCCCATTAAGTTTGGCCAGTGAAGGATTCCTGAGGATGCACATGCTAGTGGTCTTTGCGTTGAAGTCCCCTGTTTTAACGGCCAATAATATTCAACTTATTTTAAATAATTGTTTTGAAATGTTCTTAAAACGTAACTCGTGCTGTAGTTAGAATATACTTAAGATGTCTTTGTGTCGGATGGGTATTCACTCGGTCAGGCCACCAGTGCGGAAATAAACCCCCACCATTCTGGAAAGATCTTGGATTGTTTGATATCAGAGCAAGTGTTGGACCAGACATTTTAGAAAGGAGACATGCAGACAGTCTCTCGCATTCGGCTGGACAAAAGGAGTCAGCCAGGCAGGCTACAAATGCAGTCCGGTTGGTTCTTCTCACAATAGCTGCTGTCTGGCTGCCCCGGGGCAAGCAGGAACTAGAGCACCACTAGCACCGTCAAGTGTCGGAGCCTGAGAGCCTGGCCATTTGTGATGTTTCCAGCAAGTGCACTTCACTGAGACCTGGGATTTATCAGTAATTATTAGGCTGCTGCTGTTTCCACACAGCATTTGAATGGTGAGCAGGGGTGGGGAAGATATCTCTTTTGCATTTTATTTCTATTAATCATAGGCAGTTGAGGCCTTGTTTAAACTCTTTGTTGCTAGTGGTTGGCATGCTTGCAATGCGGGCTTAGCACTGCAGTGGACAAAATAGGTGTTGCATGCTAGTTGGAGCATTATATTCTTGGTCATTGCGTTAACGTTGTGTCCAATGAAAAGCATGCGTTTCCAAAACGGTGACTTTAAAGGAGAATGCAAAATGTTCATAACTTTGAATGGAAGTGAATGTAAAAGAAGAACAGTTAAAAGCATTTCTATTGGTCTGTTCGTCCAGAATTATTTACGCAGAGCACAGAACAGCTACGGGGGTTCAAACCATGAAGAAAACTCAAAAAGGACAAAATGAAGCGATGTGTAACGATGAGAATCTTGTACTTGTTTTTTTTTTTTTTTTTTTTCCCAAACCATCGCCTGTATCATTACTATTTTAGCCAATCTTTATTTATCCTCCCTCCATCTTTATTTATTTATTTATTCATTTATCTTTTTCACTTCATTTTATTTCCATTTTCCAATGTGCCAGTGTTATGTGCTCTCCGGTGTCGACCAGAGGAGGATGGGTTCCTCTCTTGAGCTTTGGTTCCTCTCAAGGTTTCTTCCTCCAAGCCTGAGGGAGTTTTTCCTTGCCACTGTCTGCCTACTGGCTGCTCATTTGAGGCTTGGACCCGGATCCTTGTAAAGCTGCTTTGTGACAACTTGCTGTTGTAAAAAGCGCTATATAAATAAAATTTGATTTGATTTGAAGTTTAAAACCAAAAATATGTAAAAATGATATATTCAGTGATATCTGTCATCTTATTAAAATTGACTCATTCAGAAGCCATTCGCTCTCGTACTAATGGAATTATGCAGTTTTACACTTTCAGGCACACGTGGTACAATAACTACACAGTGTGTTTGATAATGTGTATTTAATACTGCTATGATGTAAGAGACTAAGCACTATTTGCGTCGTCTCCATTTTTACGTAAATGAAATGAGACGATAAAAGTGACTTGATTTTGATTAGAAATATCTTTCCAGAGTCCTGTTTTGGCCCTCTATCTCGGTGTCTATGTGTTCCATTTCGAAGGTATCATCCTAACAAAGTCTGTCATTGACTTGATGTGGGCCGATTCTCTTTCATTCAGATGCTGGAGAAAGGAGAAGGGGGTTGGGGTGCAGTTTGGCCAGCTAATGTGAGTGAATTATGATGGAAAAGAAAGAAAGCTTTAGAATGGTAGAACAGAGCGTGAATGGGAGTCAACCAGAAGAATAATGGCTGGCATGACAGTCACACCGGGGGAAATTTGGTCTGCCTTTCTAGCCTCCCGCTCACTAAACAGTTAAAGATTCACGGGAGGGAGGGTGAGAGAGTGTACTGTGGATGAGGAGGGGGTAGGTGAAGGAAAAAAAAAAAAAAAACAGGAGTGCAGAGCCATCGCTGGAACAACAAGGTTATTCTTCAGGACGTTATTATGACATCTGTGTGCTAGTTAAACAGCTTGCGAATATGCTGATAAAAAACCGGCAGCTAATTTACGGCGCCATAAAGCCAACTTCACCTTCAGTTATTATCTGAAAATATTTATTACGGACAGTTAAAAAGTCTGAAATTAAATGCTTTATGGCCATTTATTCGCAAACCTAAAGTAAGCAAAGAGGACCCTGCCGCTTATTACGAATCTGCTGTTTGTTAAAAAACAAACTGGAATAATAGAGATAAGAGCAGTGGCAGGGGAGAAGGGAAATTTCTCTGCTCTTAGGTAAACACTGCTGCTGAATCAATTCACTAATCTGTCCGTTTGCTCTGATTGAGACCCAGTACAGGAAGCTTTTGTATGTTTGCCCTGCCGTTCTTTCCCTCCTCTCTCTCAATTCTCCCTTCTCGGTTTTTCAAAATGCATATAGCACGAAGGCCCCCTTTTTTTTTTTTTTCGGTCAGTGTACGAAGGGGTCCAAACGGGTCACCAGTATCTCCTAACAAGAATTAAAACAAAAAGACTCTCTACATTAATACGTACTTTGCCTTTCCATACTTCACCAGCCGCCTTTGCAGTTGTGCAGCATAACCCAGAGCCTAAGAGTGCTGGTAAAGGGAATTTGGCAGCATACTTTCTAGGGCTGGGTGATATGTCAATATTTATGTCTATATTGAGACATAAACAGAGTGGGATATGGGCTGAGGTGATATCATTTCTATTGAGTTTTAAGTTTTTCAATAATGTTTTGATATCACTTGCTCTGCTCCGCCCCCTGCTCTCAGCCCCTCCTCTACTCTGTTCCTCTCCACCCGTAGTCACGCACAAGTTCTGGCACGAAGACCTTTGACATTTGATCTACATTTCTTCTTTACACACACTAACTTTAGCAACGATACCTTATAGATTATATAAAGTGTATCGGCAATCAGCTTAAATGTTTCAGAATATGATTTTTTGGTTCATATCGCCCAGCCGTAATACTTTCATATGACTTCTGCAGTGAATTGACTAACTTTGGCAGATTTAGCCCTTTAGTCAGTTGCTATTGGTTGGAATGATTTAATCCCTATATAGGCCTACTTTGTGACGGCTGATAGGCTGGTCTGTATGATTGCTAACCTGCTTATATCCCAGAATAGAGTTTTTACTGGAAATAGTTTGTTTGTCTGTGATGAACGGGGGGGGAGGGGGAGAGAGATTATGCTAATGAGAGCTCTTTCTGATTCCATGTCCCTGGGGGTTACTCCAGCGATGGTTATTTACTTATCGCACCATCCAGATAACTGGGTGAGATAATGGCCCCCACTATATATCACTGGCTTCATTTCACCAGTAATCCTCTTTCCCACTAGAGTCGATTCCTCTTTTGTCCGAGTAATGAGCTGTAAAATTTAATAATTCGCTTTTCCCCCCTCGTGTAGAGAGTCACTCAAAAGTAAAGATTTAGATAGAGAAGTTGGGCTGTCTGTATCTGTCACCAACAACCACTCATTTAGAACGATGGTTCAAAGTGCAGTCATACTAACAGGCTAACAGGGCAGTTAATAGGAATGTGGTTGGACGGTGATCAAAGCATTGAGGCATGTACATAATAAAAGAGTACTAATACTAAATGGCTCATCTCATAAACTGCGAGTGTGATTGCTTTCATATTTATTCAGGACATAAATGTAGGAAAAGTAGAAAAATACATCCAACTGGGGTATTTGACTAATCTTTAGAGGGTCCAATGCATAAACCTTATGCATCCATACTGTTTGGAAATACAAACTAACATCAGTGACTCATGACAATCGTAGCGTAATAATCCAGTTAACTAGTCATTAACTAGCTCAATCCTTCACGTTCTGACCTGATATCCAGTCAAGTCTCTGTTTTCTGTTCTGATGAGTGCTTTAATTTACAGAAGAAGCTACCGAAGAAGCTTACAACTGGTTAGGTCCTGCTTTTGCTCTAAGAACAGCGTCAACTCTTCCACACAATGTGTCACAAACCCGCTTTAATATTCCGATATTCTGATTTCTGATTCTGATTCTGATATTCTGGTTTGGATATTCCCCTTCTGATACATCCTGTTGCTCTGTTGGGTTCAGATTTGGTGACTGGGAAGGCCTTGGAGAACACTGAACTCGTGGTTATTTTTGTGAAACTGGTTTGAGGTGCCTTTTGCTTCATGACACAGTTTATTATTACGGTGGAAGTAATTAGAAGCGTATATGCATATTGTCAGCAACAGTTGGGCAGTTTGGCAAAGCATATCGATCTATGATATACGATGCAATATATGAAGTGAAAAATACAATGTAAAAAAATTGGATGCCCCATGAATTCCTTCTTCTTGCTTTACTATATATATTTAAACATTAAACATTGATATAAATGTTATTGCCTCAACCCATATCCCACTCTGTTTATATCCTGATATCGATAAAAATATCGATTATATCATCCAGCCCTAGCAACAGTACTCAAATAGGTTGTGGTATTGCAGTGTTGATTAATTGTTATTAACAAGTCCTGTCTTCTACTGTATGTATGATTCAGACCACGATATGTACTATATAAAAATAAAAATAAAAATATTTCTTTAGTTGTCTCAACAACTGCATTGGCAGTCATTCTTACAAAGACTTATTTGCTTAGCCAACTTAGATTTTCATGTTCAATCCATACTGATGACTATTCAGGGTGATAAATACTTCATGTTCTGTTCAGAACTCACTGAAACAGTGAGTACAGATCTTAAGAGAATAAGATCTAATTTTTAGCTAACTTTGTGTAGCTAAATTATTTTTGTGAAAAACAAGTTGCAGCAATAATGTATTAAAATATTAAGCAAATTCATCTAATTATTGCAACATGTTTTGTTTGAATTGTTTTGAATCACAGAGCTTTACTCATTCATTGTTTAATTATCTAACATTACATATCAACCAAAAAGGATAGTATGATCAGTGACATTGTCAGGGTGGTCACTGCAGTCCTAGGACTAGCATAGAGACACACTCAAGAGTGCAGGAATGGTAACTTGTTCTTATAGCCTCAACACAGGAGGTACGTAAAGGACTAGGGCTGGGCGATATAGACCAAAAATCATATCCTATATATTTTAGCTGAATGGTGCAACATGATATATGTGAAAAAATAATGTGATGCAAAAAGGGGTTTTTACTGTATTTAAACAAATGGAAATTTGATCTTCATTTCTTTTTATACACACAAGTCATCTTTATGCCAGAGGTCTGTCTTATGCCCCTTCCATATTATGCACATGAAATATGTGGGGCGAGGGGAGCAGAATAGAGGAGGAACCGAGAACAGGGGGCGGAGAAGAGCGAGAGTGAATGCAGAACAAAATGTTTTTGAAGATTGAAACAGTGTTATTTGAAAACTTTATAAATGATATTGCCTCAGCCTGTATCATGCTCTCTTTATTATCCTGCTCTAGATATTCATATCAATATATCACCCAGACCTTTATCAACCATGAAATTAACATAACTGTTTTCTTAACATTACAGAAGCTAAGATCCTAGAAGCCAATGTGAAAGTTTCAGGAACTGCATGTGAGAGCACTGTTGAAAGCCTGTGTGTGCAAGCCTGAGAAGCCCCGTAGAGCTTGTGTCTGAACTTTTAGTACACATGTACAAGAGCGTAATCAAGCAGTATACTGTACAACACAACATTGCTTGCGAATTTAGCCGACACACTATCAGGATGAAATCTGTTGGCCTGTTTTTTCTTGTTCATTATTTAAAAAAATAACTCAAATTAGGTGACTACTGTCCAGTTTCGATGAGCCCGTGCCCTCGGCTGACAGACTCGGAACCTGACGTGTTCTTCAGCTGTTGTAGCCCATCCTCCTATCCTCCTCAAGGTTGGATGTGTCGTGCATTCTGATGCGTTTCTGCTCACCACAATTGTACAAAGTGGTTATCTAGGTTACCGTCGCCTTTATGTCAGCTCGAACCAGACTGGACTTCTTTCATCCAGGCTTTTGTGTCTGCAGAACTGCCATTCACTGGAATTTTTCCCCCCTTTATTGCACTCTTCTGAGTAATCTCTGCAGAATGTTATGCTGAAAATCCCAAGAGATCAGCAGTTATAGAAAATGCCCATCTGGCAGCAACAATCACGCAGTACTCACTGAGACACTTTTTCCCCATTCTGGTGGTGGATGAGAACATTACCTGAAGCTGCATGATATCTGTATGATTCTTTGATTTGACCAACCCTGTACACCAAAACCCTAAGAAAATTGGGCATCACTGGTGCTGGAATGCCAGACTCAAATGCATCTGATTCAACTCACCTGTTCACTATTAGTGCAGGGTACTCAGCAAACTGTGCAGGAGGACCAGGGTTGTCTACTCCTGGTGTATACAATGTCATTTGCTTACATATATATACCCCTCATCCATGTCCGAGTATGTGTGTGTGTGTGTGTGTGTGTGTGTGTGTGTGGGGTGGGGGTGGGGGTGTTTAACACTGTGACTCAGATCCTGTTACGCAGCTATGTGATTCAGCCGAGAAGTTTGATGTGGGGAGGGGTCAATGTGCAGGACACATGGAAGGCCACTGTTAAAGGATTACCTCTCCACCTTATCCCCTTCTACGTGTTTTTTTTTCCACCTTTCTTTTCCTCTACCTCTCCCCGTCTAGAATTCGTCTTCAGAGGTTTCACGTCACAGTTTGTGTCAGTTCACAGGGACTCCATTCCCGTCACTTTATATCTTTCTCTCTCACACTCTTTTTCATTCTCTCCCCTTCCACAGCCTCTGCAGCCAGACAATGAAAACAATGAGATGAGAGTGTCTCTCTCTCTCTCGCTCACTTTCTCTCTCTCTCTCTCTCTCTCTCTCTCTCTCGCTTCTCTTTTTTCCCACAACCCCCTTTCCGATTTCATGCTCCGGCTGTTGAAGCCCCTTTTGTGGGCCACATTCATTCCAGCCCCACTGGCTAAACTTTCAGCAAACCGAAAAAAGCCCCCACAATACTTGCTTGTGTTTGTTTATTTATTCGATTAGTCGCCCTCTGAAGAGCTCCAGGACCATCTGCTAAACCCTATAAGGTGCACGTGTGAAAGGAAATGTTTGCCCCTGTTTCTCTTCTTGTACCCTCACACCTTATTTTTGTGCGTTTTTTCCTTCTCTTCCAGTGTGCAAAGAAAATTATAAAGTGGTATTTTTGTTTTCATCATGTTTTTAAGGTGCCTTTTAAGGTAGTATGTAACCACCAGGCCATGTGTTAAATTGGGTTTAGCGTTTAGAGTTAAGTTAAATGGAATCGGTTGGGGAAGAAAGTTCAAAGTAAGGCTGCACTTTAGGTCGTTTCAGCATCATCACATTGTGGGCAAACGCAATATTCTTATCATAAGACATGCAATGTTATGTAAGCCATATTTAATTAAATTTCCACGACAGATCAACCTGCAGCAGATTCTGTCTGTCCAATATTGTTTATTTTATCTCGTATAAAATTGTGTATAATCTTTATACACAGAAGGTATTATTACTGCCACAACTCAATGGATTACTGACTTATGCTAACACATATAATATATCGTATAATATTAAGTAAAACTTAAAATATATTGTAATGTTTGCACAGAAATAATCCGATATAAGCTATAAACAATGGAATTCTGTATAATTATGCACACATTTTAAACAAAGGGCCAAAGAAACTAGTCAGCAAAATACCTTTTGGTTTAAATGCGTGGAACCACCACGAGGATTATTAAGGTTACAGTAAAATATCGACAAGGGTTTAGACGTGTTGAGAACTGTTAGGCCAGTGTAAGGCATCAGTACACAATGAGGGTTATTCAAGGGTTCTTTAGTAAAGAAAATGGATCTATATAGATATATAGATATAAATTTAAGATTTCTTTGCATTGTAAAAGGGTTCCTCAGTTTGATGGATAATCCACTGTTGAGGGTTTTATATAGAACCTGAATCTGAAAAGGGTTCTACAGTGTATGGCACCAAAAGTGTTCTATTATTACAAGTTTGACAATTGTAGAACCTTTTTTGGTGCCATATCGAATCCTTTCCTGCAGAACCCTTCCATTATGCAAAGAACCTTTTATTCGTGCAAAGGGTTCTTTGATTGTTCATGGTTCTATACAGAACCATTTTCTGTCTTTCCTTGCTGTGTTCATCTTCCAGTTTTTAATGAAAATCCATATGTAAGCGTGCTGTTGTCCTGCAGACGTAAAACAAATTTGAGTGAATATGTATTTGAGTGAGTGAGTGCAGTTCTCCCAGCAATTTGAAAGTCGTCAGTTGCTTGTTCGAACCCCCCCCCCTCCTCCTCCTCTGTTCTCCCAATGAAACAAAGCTGATGGCCACTTCAATAATTCACTAACCCTCTCTGTTTGGTCATCGTTTTTATGGGGGCCTGTCTGCTGTGCTGTTTTCCAGTGCTCTATGATGTTAGCATGAATAATGTATGCCATATTATTTTACACAGGCCTCGGGTTACAGAGCGGGCCTCTGTGATGTCCTTGGGCCTAAATAGGGTGGGACACTTACAAAACGCCTCGCTGCGCCCCAGGGGTAGGCGATAGTGCATATGTCATCAATAGGTGATGTACAGGTGGACACACTTTAAGACAAGAGCCAGTGGGAACAGCTTACTACACCCAGTGTTTCACTGGTGTTCAAAAAAGAGCAAAGAAATCGGATCTGTTTCCTTTGTAATGGCTGTTGCTTGTTTTCACTATGGTCAAGTTTGAACTGATAAAAAAGACTGCCACGTCATGGTAGCCATACCCTAGACTTACCTCATAGCCAGGCTACAAAAACGGACAAAGTATGTTACAGTATTATAGGTAAAGAATTCGGTTGAAATATGCCGTTGTCAGTAGTAACCAGGGCTGGGCGATATGGATGAAAAAATCTTATCTCAATATATTTTATCTAAATGTGAAATTACATTATACAACACATAATACACAATATGATAGATGATGTGAACAAAATTAGGACGCAACATGAAGTGCTTTGTATTTTTTTTTCTGTATGTAAACATACTGAAATTTGATCTTCATTTCTCCTTTATACACATTAAGCTGTGTTTCTGTCAGAGCTCTGTCTTATGCCCCCTCTATGGTATATGTATGAGAACTCTAGTGCAGAGGGCAAAGGGAGGGGAGACTAGGAGGAGCCAACATCAGGGGGTGGAGCAGAGCGAGGGAGCAGACAAAACATTTTCTGCAAGATTGAAACAGAAAAATATGGCCACAAATATCATATCCCATTATATTTTAGCTGAATGTCAATATATGATACAATATGATGTGAAAAATCGGACATCCCATGGTCCTTTGGCTTTTTACTATAGTAATAGTGTCTATAGAGAAGAAAGGAAGATACAATTTGTCGTCCTCGTGCCAGAGCTCTGCCTTATGGGTTGAGGAGGAGCTTAAAGCAGGGGTTAGAGCATAACAAGGGAACAGAAAAAAGGTAAAAGAATGTTATATAAATAATAATTTAAAATTCAATATAAACAATATTGATATAATGAGGCAATAAAACATCACACATTATTTATATCTAAGTATCAGTATAAATATTGATATATCGTCCAGCCCTAGTCATAACACACATTCGATTTGAAAAAATTCGATTTGACTGATCATTTCAAAAAGATAAAAAAATTGGATGATTAACAAATTAGATTCTGTCCCATATTTTCATCAAGTAATTTGAAATGACAGAATATACCAACCAGAGTGAGACTGATATTATCAGGTTAATATCCTTTAACTTTAATAAGAAACTAAACGTGAGTTAGTTAAGTGTGTAGTCAGCAGGTGGACAGTTCGGCTCAGCTGTCTATTCTCCACTCCTCCTTGCGTCCTGCTGACCCTTCCTTGGCCCCTTTCATTACTGGCATTCCAACAATGTATTTGTTTAAAAAGGAATCAATTAAATTCAAATCTCTCCAAAAGCGGGCTCTGCAAGAAAAACACAGACCGGTCAATGTTTAGATTGTGCACTCACTGCATCTCATCTTTTCTCCCTCCTTTTTTTTTTCCATACACAGCTCTACTTCTGCCTATTCATTTCTACCATATTTTACATTTATTTCTTTTCATTTGTTTTAATGCAAGCCAGGAAAAAATGCAAAACACTTGTCATAGTTACTTTATGCAAAAGGACAAGGTGGTCAGGCGAGTCCTGGCCTGTTCTGTGCCCTATTTTCTTTTCATTGCATTGGTGTTTTCTCTTCTCCTCCACGGCGGCCCCTCCACACAGGGGAGTGACCCCTAACTCATACTGGTCGCATAATCCTTGCATGTTTGGAGACAGAAATCATTTTGTAATAAGAAAAGAATCCCAGTAAACAGAGATGTAAAAGTTTGGCCCCTTTTTTTGAAGGCAGGAAATCATGAAGCTTCTGGTTTCTTGGAAGGTTCGTCTCGTTCAGGCAGAAGAGAGACAGAAAAATGGGAGTGTTGTTTTTTGCCTACTTGTCCCTCTCTTCTCCTCTCCTCTCTGCGTGTTTGCAGAGAAAACTGTCTGTGTATTTTTTTGATGTGAACTTGTCTTGTGATTTCAAAGCGAAGCCCCTTGTGTACACTTAGTATAGGGTCAGCGCCGGTGCACTGGGGCCACAGCTACTACAGAAGGGGAAATGGCTGAAACTCTTCACCCCTTAGCCCGCACTTCCCCTTCCTGTATGAGCATGTGGAATACACACTACTAATTACATAAGAGAGCTTTGCGTGCCTGCGTTTGCCAGACTGAACCAGTGTGAAGAACCAGGGACATTGTCTGATGGTTCAGAGGTTGTCAGATGGGCAATATAATGCTTATCCTGGGACACAGTCTTAGTGTTGGGTAATAAAATAGATTTTTCTGATTAGCTGTAACGATGGAATGAATACGTTTCTTATGGATAAGAGTTTAAATAATACATTCATTAATAATAAATAAATAATGTAAGAATGATTTATTTTATGAAGTTGACTTATTAATAGATAAACAATGCCCCATTTGATTTTGGGCAAAATCACAATAATAAACAAGACAATACAATTTTTTTAAATTATTTTTTATTTTATTATTTAAAATTATAGTATACATTTTTATATATATATGATGCAAAATTCAATACATATATTTTCATAGGTAGACCTAATAAAACAAAATAAAATGTATTTTTTTAGGAACATTATATGACTGCAGGGTAGAGCGGCCTTCTGCTCTCAAAACATCATGTATCGTGCCAGATTTCATGCTGTGAACCTCACAATTTACTACATTCCACAAGGTGTTCAGGACAGGGTGCATTATTGTTCTGGAAGTAGTATTCCAAGACTAAATTCTGGCAATGAAGGGTTTCAAATGGTCAGAAACATTGGTCAGACCACGTTGTTTCCAGCCTCGGTATTTGTTCTGTTTGTTTGGTTATCTTTACTGTAGCCTTTCTGTCAGCTTGAACTGGTCTGACTATTGTCGAGCTCTCATCAGCGAAGTATTTCCGGCTACAGAACTGCAGCCGACTAGATGTTTAAACCTGTAGAAGATCCTGCTGTGTATAAAAGTCCTAGGAGAGCAATAATTACAGAAATGACACCACCCTCGAAATCACGAAGATCATTTTTTCCCAAAGCTGAAGGTTAAGTGAACATATCTAAGGCTGCTCTCTCTTATCTGCAGGATTGTAGCTATTACTGATTCACACATTTGAGGTGAAGCAAAAAACAACATGGCTCTCATTTGATACATGACTCTGAACCATACATTTCCATGAATTCAACCATGTATGCATATGTAATTTGATTTGATTGTCATCTTAGCCCTGAATGAAGTGGTTACCTCGACAGTGACATAAATACAGTTGAACCCCAGCTACGGTGTAAGAATCCCTTTGCTGCCCAAGGCTGGACTGTATAGTCCAATGCAGCAAACCAGTGTTCAAAGCCAACTATGGTTTGAAGGCTACAGAATGATACAGTATATGTTTTATTGTGAGGAGTCTTTGTCATTTCATGCATTCGTACCTTGCTCCCAAATGCTTTGCACTGTCACGACAATTTGGAACAAAGGTGTGTGGATGTTAATTGATTTTCTATTTATGGACGACGTCAAGTACTATTTATAATGCCATTTTCTAAGTTCAACAATATAGAGGACAAGACGAGCTAAACTCAAAGATAGAGGCTCATATCTCTCAGCACTAACTTGACTTAGAGTGGACCATCCCGCAGTCCCCCCCACGCTATGGCCCTCTGAAATGTACAGGGGGAAATGAGCCACGTACTAAATAGACGTGGGAAACAAACTGGCGAAATAATTCATTTGAATGATTAACGTCTTCATTTGGAGGTTCCATCATGGATGCGAGGGTTTAATGTAATGACGTGCCATTGGCAAGAGGATATGTGGCAAAACACTTTTTTTTTTTCAAATGTGGCTCAGATGCTTTTAGATAATTTTTATTTACATATTTCACTTGAATTTAGCTGGTGATTATGGTTATTGGCGTGTGCTTATTTTAGGTTAACTTTGCTTGACTTTTTTTTTTTTTTGCTTGGCTTTTTTGTTTACATGAACAGGTTTAATTCTGATGACTGTTAAAGTAATTTGGTGAAGCTGAAGAAAACATGCTTGTTTGGGAACGAGTGTTAGGATGGATTTCACACTTTCCCCCAGTGCTAAGCGACTAATTAGTAACTTTAGTGCCTTTCTGATTTGACCTCGATGTCCTGTGATTCCATTAGCTTGCTCGGCTTGTGCGCGTTTTCGTGCAATTTTCGCTTGATTTTTTTTTATCCTACAGTTTTTTGAAGATAGTTAGCTACTGCATTGATTTCTTTGGCTTGGGTGGACATATGCTGCGCTGGGTTTCCCTGAAGAATGGTATTGCAAAGATAATTTATAAAGGGTTGAGCAATCTGGACAGTGAAATCTCTTCCAGTTAAAATGATCATTTTGGGAAACTGTGCCTTGATGATTTGAAAGCACTTTTAAAAGCTATGTGATCAATAATTTGTCTTTTCCCTCGGTAGGATAGGTCATGCAGTGTGTATGTTTTGCACTATGTCCAAATGTTTGTGGACGTCCCTTGTCCCGTTGCTGACACAGATGCAGGTGCTTGTCTAGTCCCTTTAGAGAGGCATTGCCAATAGAAAAAGACTCTCTGGAGCAGATGAACATGAACTTATTGGCATCAAACCTGACCAGAACCTGACCTCATTAACTCTTTTGTTGTTCAATGAATAACATGGTGTCCTTTTATTTGTATAGCGTATTGCGACATTTCCCAACCCTTCCCTGCTCCCAACACACCTGATTGAACAGCTCATTAACAAGCCCCCTCAGAGCTTTGTGGGGTTAAAGCTGAAACGTACAGGGCAGGGGTGCCCTCAGGACCAGGTTTGAGAAACACTAGAATATTTTAGTTTGTATCAATTACACACACACACACACACACACACACACACACACACACACACACACATGCACACACACACATATAAGTTATTGAATAAGGATTTCTACAAGCTTCAGCTTTATGCTGAAAAGTGCTGGTGTAATAATAATGATGAGACCGAGTTAAGTAAACAGGCATTTCATGCACTAGCGCAGGGCACTCTTTCGCTAAATGAGTTTCTTCCCTGTATCTCTCCTCTCTCTCTGTATCTGTCTCATTCTCTCCATCTGTTTGTGTAGATAATGGGACAATGGTGTAGCTGTGTCCCTGTAAGCCCCAATAAACCAGGGGCCATCGAAGAGTTCAAAGGATTTGTTAAATTACTGACATTTAATTGTAGACACTTTTGTACTGGGACCTTGGCTCCAAAGCCATTGGTTGGTTCTGAGCATTGCCATGACAGCTAATGAGAGCAACAGCCATTCAGGCCATCAGAGGCTGAGGCGGGGGGCTTACCGCCTCCCAAATACTTTCATTGTGGAGCACAAGTGCTTTTGGACATGGATAAAAAAACCCTGGAATTTCTCTGTTTTCCCAGTAAAAAGAGGAGGTGGGGAGGGAATCAAGTGAAAATGATGTTCATGTTGGTTAGAGGACACACGGGAGATTTGTTTTGGCTGAATAAATATCAAGTGTCATTGGCTGAAGGTGTTGGTAGTGCAGTGTGAGTGTGTTTCAGGTGGGCACATCTTTACTGGCATGAAAACAGTGGGTGCTTTTGAGTTTGTGTGTTGATTTGAAACATGAGTCTGGTTGTCACTGTGTTTTCTTGTTGGGATGAGGCCACACGAGTAATTGAGACTAAGCGTGTATGTCTTTGTATGAGTGTGTGTGTGGTGTGCAGCAACATCAGCCTGCGGTTTCAGTGTTTTCCAGGTGAGGACAGAATAGGAGAGAAAGAGAGAAAGTCACTTTTCCACCTGGCTAATAGCCGCACAGCTGTTCTCCAGTGGTCCCTGCGGAGCAGTCCGCAGCAGGCCATTTACCACACACACACACACACACACACACATACACACACACACACAGTGTTTATGCACACACTCACCTGACATTAGCCACTGCATGCAAAACATGCAAAGCACTTGTCTCCCCACTACACTCAACCCATAATGCAATGCTATGCACACCCTGACCTTGTGGCCGACTCTCAGGGGTCATGCAAGTGATAATGCTGTTTACTTACAGTTTAAGTGGGGTGACATTATACATGGGGTCTTGGAGCTACACTCCTCTTGGTGACAGAGGTGCCTTCTGTATGCTGAAAGTGAAAGTGAGGATATGAGGAAGGGGGTGAGCAGTAAAGCAGAGATTGCGTTTTTTACGTGTCTTAAGGGGTATCATGTTGAGTCCCAGACTCTACCGAAGGCCCTTAGTTCAGAAACACACAAACAACTGCAAATTGCATCATGCAAAAAGATATGCCAACAGCTTTGAGTCTGATTCATTAGACTGAGCACATGCATCAAAACGTCCGTACAGCTGCCTACAAAATATGCATTTATACACTTATATACAAAATTCCACTGGATACCTAATCATTCTTATGGACTAAAATAAGAAACTGTGGCCAAAATGTTCAACACGTTCACTAGTACTTTTAGAATCCAAATATTACAGCAAAGAAGTGCTCAGTTCTGAAATGACATTGTCATTTGTTATGGTTGACATATTGACAAAATAGTATTTAATAACATTGCAATAATAATAATGATGCTATATTATGACTACATCAGTTATGTGTCACTCAAACAGGCTCTGTATCTTGTGAGGAAGTGAAAAAATAAAGGTTTTGTTAATGACGGTGAATATTTTCTGAGTTGAAAAGACTGCTATAGGTGTTTGTAAAATGTGGAAAGAAAACAAACAAACCAACCCGAAAAACAAAACAAAAGGACCAGTGCAGTGGCTGATACGAACCACAGGTTGCAAATGTGTAGTGGTCAGTGCGTGATAATGTTTTGACTAATTTGGGCAACTGGATACATCAGGTAGAGATCTGTATTTTTCATACAGACATCATACCCATATCATAACAAACTACGAGATCTATTCCTGTGAGTAATCCAGCTTGGAACCTGAACATGCCAGCCTTCCAGTGCATGTTTACTGCTCGGTCACCTTTGACATATGTTACTATTACCTTTAAATATCTTGCATTTTTTCTGTGAATAAAACTATGTTAAACTATAAAACACTCTACAAAATTGGTTGTAAGGGTTAAATGGTATTGGGGATTCCCTTAATCATAAATGACACGTGAACAAGGGCATGTTAAATATCTTCTTTGGCAGCTGAGCTCCAGCAATGCCTGTTTCAGTTCACCTGGATATATTCTGTTTTTGACAGACAGATTTGGACCCAGGCAACACTTTTACTATGTGCAGATCTCTTTTTTCTTTCTTTCCTTCTTCTTTTTTTTTTTTTTTACTGGTCCTGAAGCTCAGATACAAACGTTTAACAGTGCTGTTTGCTGGCTATGTCTTGTATAACCTCACAGTAAAGTTAAGGAGAAGGTTTATGGGCCTTCATAGCAGCCAGTACTTAGTGGCAGCACTGCTAAAGATCCTAAGAATCGACCTCATCTTCATTGCATTGGTTAGCCTTTCACAGTCTAGTTTGTAGTTTCAAAGAAGGGAGATATTCCACTGTAAACGAGAGACCGGGACCAGTTGGAGTAAATTAGGAGCGCCCTGAGGTTTGTCAGGCAGTCTAGCCTTGCTTCTCAGTGGAACACGTGGAATCACTCTGCGGGATGTTAAGTTTAGCTCTGCTTCCAATTTCTTGCCTCTTCTTCAGTGATTGATAGCTATGAATTGGACCAAATATGTTCTAATGGATTAAAGAGTTGTGGGGTTAGGGGAAGTGACAAAGTGAGACTCCAATGTCATGACTTAGGTCTGGAAATGGGCATTGATTCAGAAAAGCCTGTTCTGTACTTGTTTAGAGAAGATTTAGAAGAAGGTCGGAATTCTTCAAGTCTTCTAAGTTGTCGACTTGGCTGAATTGTTCTGGTGGGTTTTTTTTTATCTGTGATAAAGCAGCTTTTAGATCTTACCCTTTCCATTAATCAGAGATTTTGAGGAATCTGCCTCTCCCTCAAGCGATGTGAAACAGTGATCACTGTCACTGATTGATACTGCTCCCTAAATGCTGCCTCTTTTTGGAGTGATGCTCTGAGAAGATTGAGCTAATGATAAGTCATTCTGCTAATTGCTGTGAAATTAGACTCTGCCATCCGAGCCGCAATTACTTTATATTCGTGTAGTCTTTTACACTATTCGCTTCTTCTCTTAACTCTCTCCTCCAATTCGCTTACTTTCTTTGCGTCCCACTCTTACCTTTTCCTTTCTTTTCGTCTTTCTTTTTGCTTCTCCTCCCAGTTCTGGCTTTCTGTATCCTCTCTTCCTCACCTGTCGTCATTGTGCTGAAAGCGCACTTCAGAACTGCATGCATCCTCCTGGCCATGGTCGATCAAGGAGCACAAGAGCTGAGGTTAATGCCCTTGCAGGGACAGCAGCAGCAGCAAAGGCAGAGATCGCGGCGATCAATGCAGTGCTGCATTTGCATTACAGTGCTCTGTTAACTACAGATCTGGCCATCGATTGGCTGTGCCAGAACGTACCCCACACAGTCCCACGGGAGAAACAGAGCAGAGCAAGAAAAGGGTGCTGTGTGGATTTAGAGATGTCGGTAGTTGGGGCCACAATGGCAGCAATCAAAAATAGTTTGTAGGAGATATGAATGTTGCTTCTAAAAAAATTGGAATAAAAGGGAAAAAAAATGTTTCAAAAATAGGTCCAAACAGTCATGGCCAGACAAATTGCACTTCCACACTTCTTTTAGAAAATGCACCACTTTGTTGCACTTATAAATGCTTTGGTATTCATATTAATTTTGTTTGTTTGCATTTAGGGATGGTTATTCAGCAGAGTGCGATACGGGCTGAGGTGCTCACATTGTTTATATAGAGTTGTAAAGTTTTAAAATCACGTTCTGTTTCAATCTTACAGAAGTATGTTTTCTGCTCCCTCCCTCTACTCTGCCTCCTGCTCTCAGCTCTTCCTCTACTTTGCTCCTTTCCACCCCCATTCGCTTTCACACGCACACTATGACGGGGGTATAAGACTTGTTTAAATGTAGCAGAAGGATTTTATGAGGTGTCTATTTTTTCACATTGTATTGTTCACATCATATATCTTATCATATATTATATACCACCATTCAGCTAAAATATATCAGGGTATGATTTTATTGACCATATCACCCAGCTCAGATACAGATTTGTACTGGAATAACATTGAACGCTGAGAAAAAGTGAGATTTCTGCAGCACTATATTATTCACACCTTTTTGATTTCATTTGATTTCATTGGCAGTATAAGAATCACATGTTCAACCAGTTCAAATGGAGAGTTGGCTCGTTGTTTTCTGCCCACACTGTCTCTTTGTGCCTGAGGATGAGAAAAAGAAATAAGCAAAGAAATGTCAGAGGGTGTGAGAACCAAAGTGGTGTAAAAATCTGGGCTCTGAAGGGTCCAGAGATCTTAATGTCCAATGTACACAACTTCATTATGACATTTACAGCCTATTGCACTGTAGATAATCGGCCTCGATGTGGAAAGAAGAGAAAAAATGATTACAACAAATGATTGTTCAAATTGTGGCTGTAGAACCTCGATCAACTGATATCAAACAATCCAACTGACCTGCAGACACAAAGTACAGCAGTGTTAGCTTGTACTTCCAATCACCATCTGAATGAATTTTAATTCTGCAAAAAATCATTTTACAAATAATTAACACTCTACACATGCTTTTGAGACAAGCTGAGATACAGAATTGGCAATGACAGGAAAGAAACACAGTATTACATGAGTTTACACAGCCATGACTCGGGTTATCATTGTAATATTGTACAATATTAAGTATTATTGCCTCTCCATCAAGTCATTTTTCCTTACAATAACCTATACATTTAAAATATCTCTGAATGTTGTGTTGCACACATTCGTACACAAATGTCTTCCAAGCAAATGTCTTCAAGCACTGTCATATTCAAGGAAACAACCTCCTTCCCACAGGTTATAATAGAAAAAGTGTGAATTTAAGCTCAATCTCACAGGGCTTTTAGTCAGTACAGTTCTGTAGCTCTGTTTACCAGTTTAGCACAACCAACCACACTGCTGTGGAGACTTCCTTGCTAGTAGTGCATTATAGAAGCTTAAGTAGGTCAAAAGAAAGTGCGAGTAAGAACAAACATTTGATAGAAATACTGTGGGGTAACTGTGGCATTTCTCTATATGTATTGAAATATAAACACTTTGGACATTTTTTAAATGTTTATAAGAAACTGCAAAAAACTAAGCAACTCTGTTGTCTTAAGTCTGTTGTGTTTATCACTGAAGCACACACAATGATAAGTTCCACTCTACGCAAAGTAATGTGTCTTGACTTTCCAGACTTCCAGAATACATACCCGAGGCCATGTTGCACATGGATCTGTTTGCATTAATGGAAAAGGTTTATTTATGTTTTTAAAAGCAGGCATTAGCACATGGGGGCATGTTAATGGCAGATGATCCACCCTCTCAATCATGTGCTCATGACATGATTTTGTTTGAAGAGGACATGCTGATTAGTAGTATTAGGATTAACTTACTCCCATTTCTGTACCAATTAAAGGGAACCACATGCCCAAGACTAGAACCATTTAAAGCAAATGTGCACAACTCTAGAAAGCAGCAGTTGAACTACCCTTCCCTTCAGAGCACCTTCAGAAGCTCCACTCCCTCCCAAATTCATGCACACATGTGGAGAAGGCAATGACACTGGCTTTTGTTGGTTTCTGCCATCTCTACTTGTGTGTACAACATGTTTTCTTTGACACACCCCTGTCCCTCCATTTCCACCTGGGCACAAGCAGGAATGCCCCTGGAATAGTCGGGTCGAGACGCTTCTGTCTCCATTTACTGAGTATAAACTCTGGACTTTTTTACAAATTAAAAAAAATAGAAAAAGTGTGAAATCATGCACATTTCCTTGATCTGTAACTGTAAATGATAACCTAAAAATACATTAAATCCTAACAAACAATTGGTTTATTCCACTCAAATACTTTGAATTAAATAATAGTTAATAAACCCTGTTAAGTGTTTTCCACATGAAGAATGTTTACCACTTTTTACAGTATAAGAATGTTAACTACAGTGTTTTACAATGTTTCAAATAAAACTATTTTTTATAATGAAATAATTTGAATAAATCATTTGACAGGAGAGGGGTTTCTTTCATATTTGCTTCTGTGTGTCTAACTGTAGACCCCCTGCCTTCCATCAGGCCACGGCTGACAATGCAGTACTGATTAAAGAGAAGTGAGTGCTCGGCTACCCGCACAAAAATAGACCTGCTCTCACCATGAGGGCCATCCCCCATGAGCTTGTGTGTGTGTGTGTGTGTGTGTGTGGCGGAGTGTCTGAGTGTGTTTATCAGTAAGAGATAATAATGCTATAGAGATGAAAAGTGATATTATTGTATGGTCTGTTAAAGGGAGTGGTCTAGTGGAACAGAGACACACACACACACACACACACACACACACACACACACACACACACACACACACACACACACACACACACACACACACACGTTGTCTTGTGATCTTGCGACTTAATGGGGCCCGGAGTTTTTTTTTTTTTCATGTTTCATTGTGTGTTACTTTTACCCACAGGCTCACTAAGTGTGTTCTTCCCCCCGTACGCTGAATTCCTGCTCCATGCAACACAGCTTGTTTCCTGATATTGCACATTGTTTGCCAACTTCAAAAGGATCCATTTTAAACATGTGTCCATTTAAGACTGTACAGGAATCCATAACGTCTGGTCCACATTATGCCGCCCCACTTAACCATTAGCATGTGGCTGAGCTAATCAGAACATACATGTATTTACAGTGCAGGGCTCACAAGTACCCACGGGGGGCATGAGCACAGACACAAACTGCTTTTAATAAGGGAGAAAGAAATGCTTTACTATGTTGAGAATATGGAACAAAGTGGAGTTTGTGTGCTACGTCTACAAACTGAGAAAGGTGTAACATCGTAAAAAAAAAAAAATCATTCGGTAAAACCGAAAAAAAAAAACAACAACAAAAACATTAGCTCTTAATTAATCATCTCACAAAATTATAACTGAAGTTATTTTGGCAGTATAGTCCTTTCAGCATGTATGGTTTGTTGGAAGTAGGTGTTTCAGGTCCAGCAGGTCAAAATCCACCCCAGAATTGTGCTCCGAATGCTGCTCTGCTGTGACTCAGCCTTGCTGGACCTGAAATGCCCACCTCTGGTTCGTATACAAAATTAGAATATATTGTTGAACAGTCATAGTACGGGAAGTCTTTTCCTAAGACAATGTGAACATTTTGACCACTGTGGCCAGATATTCAGACAACTCACACATAGACATGCTTGCCCAATGAAGGAGTGGGGGCTGTCCTGCTGTGTTTAACCTCAGCGACAGGCTGACAGGCAGGCCAAGCCAGGGGCAGTGCTTAGCTTAGTGACACAGAGCTCTGCTGACAGGGGACAGACTGAAGGGTACTGGCCACTAAGGAATGCACCTGTGTATATGTGTGTGTGTGTGTGTGTGTGTGTGTGTGTGTGTATATGTGTGTGTGTGTGTGTGTGTGTGTGTGCGTGTGTGTGTGCGTATGTGTGTGTTTGAGGGTGCGAAACTGCAGTGTACACTATGGGACAATGACATGGGCACACCTTCTTATAGAGCTGATTGGTCAGCATGCTGGTCAGTGTGACTCAATGAAACACCATAAAGGTGAAATATATTCATACTATTTTCAAATCAGGTTGAAATCAAACACGAAACATACAGATTGAGTGCTTTTTCTTCCCTTTCCTGTTGTTAAAGGGTTCTATATAGAGCCATGAACACTGAAAGAACCCTATGCATGAATAAAGGGGTCTTTACATCTTGTAAGAGTTCTTAAGACTGATATAGAATGCACTGTAGAGGGTTCTATAGAGAACCCGTTTGAAAAGCACCAAAAAGGGTTCTACTATTGTCATGATATTAAACATGTAATAGTGGAGAAACACTTTTGGTGCTGTATAGAACTCTTAACAAAAAGGTATTATATAGAACCCTCCATATCGCAATACCCAAAATTCTAAAAAACAATTTGCATGATGCAATGAACCCTTTAATCATGCAAAGGATTCTTTTGCGTGTTCAGAACCCTTGAAGAACCCTCAATTTTAAGCATGTACAGTTTGTTCTTAGAAGTGCATACAGTGTACATACAGTCCGATTTCCAAAAACGTGGGCTTGATTACTGTGCATTAAATGCTGCTGTGCATTCTGTTCACACCTTTACCTTTAGTTTCAATAAGATAAAGCCTCAGTTTCAAAAAGAAAGCCTCAGTATAATTGAAAACACCTTCCAAAGAAGACACGACTAGCAAAATGTGCCTCCATGGGTGTATTTTGATAGGACAAAATCTACTCTCTCAGCCTAATATTGATTTTCTTGTTCATTTTTCCTGCATCAAATTAGACTGGATATGGGAGGTGTTGCTCGGGAGAGCAAAATGACACTGACAGAGAGTCCAGGCTGAAAAAGGAGATGTTTCTGTTGTTTCTGTTGCTAGACTTGGTTGGTGGCATTGTGAGAGTGGCTAAACTAAGAGATGTGTCTGTGAATGTAGGTTGAACAAAGCACAACCAACCAACACCCTATGGTGCACTGTCATATGCTGCACACTGCTCCTGCCTCCCACTATAGTGAATCAGATTGAACACAGCCCTAAACACAAGTGTGCTAACAATTATAATACTGTACTACTGTAATACTGTTCTTAATACAAGTATTTCCTTGATAATGGAAGATATTTCATTGTACAGTGTGGATTATGGCTTTGTTGCCGTCCCCGCAGGACACACTTTCAGAATATGGTTTACTGTTACCCCAGCTTGCATCTTAGCATCGGTTCTGCTTGGACACAAGCTGATAAACAAATATGTGCATATGTCTGAGTGCCTGTGTGCACAGATCTGAGTATATATATGTCTGTTTTTGAACTTAGTGACTGTTTGTTCCCAGCTGTGCATTTAACATGTTCTCCAAACATGCTTAACCGTCGCCAAGCATCTCTAATGAACGTTTATGGCCTCTCAGGATGCATGGGCAAGCACAGGAAATTGATCAGATGGACATTACCATGGTGACCTGCAAGAGCATGGAGATTAGTTACTTATCATATCTAAACTAGACGAGGGCTGAATTCTGTATTCAAATGGACAACACAGTGGCAAAACATCAGCCGTCTAATCTTGTCATCTTGTGAAAGGAGATGTTTTAGGTAGGAATCATATTAATAATGTAGAAACAGTGGGCGTATTTTTCCTACTGAGCATTTCTTAAAATTCTACATTCTACATATAATCAAAGGTGCCTTTAAATGGAAACCTGCATTTCTTTGGCATCGGTGAATAAACGGACGTACAGACTGAAAAACAGAAGTGTGATGTAGGTACTGTTTACTCAAAGGCACATCTTCCATAAATGTACACCTTAATGGTAAATGATTGTAATTTTGCTACGTCATGGTATCTTGAAAGAATTTTCACTGAAAGGTACTTTAAAGGAAATGTTCATGATTCTAGAAAATGACTGCTGAACATCAGCACAACCACACCCCTCCTTTCAGTGGTACTTCAGAAGCTCCGCCCCCACATTCATGCGCAAATGTTGCCAAGGTAATGACACTTCAGATTAATGGAGATTATGCTGTAGTGGATTCTATATAGAACCTTTTGGGAAAAATATGTGTGTGTGTGTGTGTGGGATCATAAGCTCATGTAGTGAAATAATTACAATTTTACATACACGGAAAAGTCAATTTGTCATATTTTCAGGTATCAACGGCCAAATCAGTCCACAAGTTCAACACATATTAATCTAGATTTATATCAGAAAGTCCATCAAGAATATCAATCCAACCTCTGACTGTTCTAATGTTGGTTTTGTTGATCCTTGCCTTTGAGCACTCAAGTAAAACACTGTTCTTAAACTCTGTAAGCTTCAACCTGTTATGAGATGGACTTAATAATGGTTTTCTTAGCAGCTGTGCTGCTGCTTATTTTAAGCATGGCCAATTCCAGACTCTCATTCTATCATTTAAAACAAAGCCAATTTGGCCTGACAGATATATTTCATTCCTCCCACTTAACTGTTTCACATTTGCATTGTGTAATATTGAGCTCTTCAGCTATAGATGCATTTACCATGTGTCCCCTGCGTGAACATCGCTTGTGTATCTGTGGTATGAATGGAGCTGTGAGCTGTTAAAAAATCAAATGCATTTAATCAACTCAACCTTGTGCAATCTGCCTGAAATAGCAGAGGGGTCAGGGTGACCGTTCGGACCCTGCCAAATGCATTACAATTCCAAATATGAGCGCAGGGATTACATTTGACATTTATCAATGCGCTTGAGCGCCTTTTGGTATTAGGAAGGCACCCTTTGTGACTGCAGACCGCAGTTGCTTTTGGAATAACCGAGTTAATGGTGAAGGTCTGGCCTGTGGATGTCAGGTCCCTGACCTCTAGCTGTTAACCCTACTATCTCAAACGGCCCTAATCCTGGCCTTTGCCCCAGTCTTCACCCTGAAGCTTGCAGCAAAGTGAGTATGCTTTTGTGTAATCCCATGCTAATCTGGCTAAATTCATTAGATGATTCTTAACCTCTTGGATGGGGCGGCACCTGAAGCTAGTGGGCATTTCTTTCCAAACGAGACACTTCCCCAGTGAACCTTTTATAAGAATACGGTTTGGTCTCTGAGCCAGTTTTTCTATAGGTGGAATGGGTCATGGCGTAATGGGAGTAGGGTCCTGATGGGATGGTGTTTCCTGCAGGTGAAGCCTGACATGCATAGTTCCGCATGACTGATCAAAGCAACAGGCATTCAATCTCCTGAAGCTCTGATCTTTGAAAGGGCTACTGCTGGTAAATGATGTCACAGTGAGCAGCAGCATCAACCACCACCTCACAGGCCTTTTTTGCAGATTTAGCACACGCTCAGGATTTCTGCACACTTATTGCAGGTTCAAGTGGGTGCTATTCAAAAAAGAGTCAGCTCTGCCTGAAATACATTTTGGTGGACCTGGAATTTGTTCTAATCTTGCACTTGACTGGTCATGCAGTAGTTGGCTATGACTGCCCACTTCTGTGTAGCTTACATGAATTTGTGGACCCGTAGGATTGGCCAGCACTGTTATCGGTAAGCAGCCTTATCTCGGGGGTTGGACTCAATGCTCTTCAACAGTTGCATCTCCCTGGGGTCCCAGTGAACTTATTATGTTGACCGGACTGTTTCAGTAAGATGAGAGTAATACTTGCTGGAGCAGGCAAATGCACAGTTCAGTAAAACCTTCTGCGGTCATGCAAAAAAACTGACCATTTCTGAGCATTCTCTAAGGAATTGTCAACTTTCCCTGTGATACTTTCTCATGGGAACTTCAGAGACATCTCATTTTCTACTAATCTTGAACTTGCAGGAAAAGATGAGGGCTTGATATAAAAAGCCTGAAACAAAACAAAAAGGGGAGAAAAAGGCTCGCTTTAACATTTGTTCATAGTTCAAAAAAGGGGAGTTGTTAAGTTTGGAAGTGAGTCTGTTTGTAGGTACAAGAGCCACTCTGAACACAGCGTCTCTGTGTTTACATCTTCCCATGACATTTCATCCCTCCCCACACTGTTTTGAAACAGATTAGTGCATGGGCTATTAAATAAATAAGAGGGCTCAATCCCTCCTCTTTCTCCATCTCTCTCTCTCTCTCTCTCTCTCTCTCTCTCTCTCTCTCTCTCTCTCCCTCTCTCTCTCTCTCTCCCTCCGTGCTGAGTGACAGTAATCCGTAGTGAGATACTGAGCAGCAGTGAGAGAGCGGGTTTGTTCGGCATTTCACAGAGCCCTGTTTCTCCCGCCCCTTCTGCCCAGAATCGGCAGGCAGGTTGATAATGTCAGAGAATTTAATCCGCGTGCCAGCCTCCTGCCATTGTCTGGAGGCAAACTCCCAATCCTCCATGTCAGATGGAATCCCTTCTCCCCCCCTCCACTCAGTCCTCTCCTGCTGGCTCCCACAAAGGCATGGGGTGGAGGGGACCAGCCTGGAGCACAGGGAGAAAAAGCCGATTGCTGTCAGCTTTGGCGTTGTGAGTGGCACAATTACGGGAAGCAGATCTAATTTAATTGAGTGGGATCTGAACCTTGAGACTCGAGAGAGAGGGAGAAAGGAGACTGTGGAAAAAAAGGGAAGTGTGAGGCAGAGTGTTCATGAGCTGAGTGTGTGTGTGTGTAGGTGTGTGTGTGTAAGTGTGTGATTGTGCATGTGTGTGTGTGTGTGTGTTTCTGTGTGTGTGAAGTTCAAAGAGAGGTTAACATTTAAACTGTTGGTCTTTCTCCATTGGCCACTGATATCCAGCCTAATCAAAGGTTAAAGAGCTTGTCTAGTTTGTAAGGTATTTAAAGAATTGGAATGAACACCATAATTCCAGAAAACACAGATCCATTGCTCCACAGCTCAATGCTGGGGGGCTTTATACATGGCACATGGTGCCAGTAGGTTAATGTAATTGCCCAAGAGATCTAATCTATTGGCAGTACTTCTCTACAGGGTCTAGACAAGCTGTGTGTGCATTTGCACGTGTCAACAATGGATGCAACGAAACGTGTTCATTAGTGTCCACAAACATTTGGACATGCGGTGAATGTGACTGGATTCAAAAGTACAGTTAAGTAGAACAAAGCCATTACTTTGCACAGTTGGTCAGCTTGTGAAGCAATCTGTTATATTCCTCTCAGATCTTCACTTATGATTGTAGATAGCAGAAAAAAGAGAGCAGATTGTTTTTGGCTTGGTTGGATCCCCAGCGTTAGCCTTTGCCAAATCCTACCCGCTGTCTGAATCTCCTCAATCAAACAGTACATTCTAAACTTGGAGTGGGAAGTCCAGCACATGCTTTCATGTCATAGAATTGACCGGTTTGTTTCATTTAGGGGTTCCCAGTCCTGGTCCTGGAGTCCAGATTTTGCCCCGCAGGTTTTAGAGTTTCCCCTAATTCCAGCACACCTGATCTGAGAAATGAACTGGGTGTGTTATGGGAGGAAGACTCTAAAACAAGCATGACAATGGTGCTCCAGGCACCAGGATTGAGAACCACAACCTTGCAACGTTGACTGTCTGCTGATAACTACACCAATTGGATACATTGTGACCCTTAGACTCCTAAGCATTGGTTTTTGAATGCTTAGCATAATTTTGTGCCTAAAAACAGCCACAAAAATGAGAGAGACAGTCACACATGCCAGATCTTATTTTCAGGAAATCATAGGTCAAGTGTCTTAATTTGAGATTTTTTTTGTGTAAAGACAGCTCAGAAAAAAGAATAAAAGGTGAAATGAATTAATAAGGTGTTAATTGTCATTTGTAGTTATTTATATTTATTAAATTAACAGTGATGTCTTTACAAAACCTGACAAACGTGTGCATTCTTTATTCATTTTCTATTCAGAAGGAAAGTTGTTTACAAATTATGTAACATTTTGACTGATGTGGGCAATATCTATTGAGCTACATGTACAGATGTAGTGTCTCTCAATATGGCAGTGCAACATGCCACATGTCCTGGCATGGACTTCCTGATGGTCTCCTGTGATAATCTTGAACATTTTCACTCAGTTCATACATATTGTGCAGCAAGAGTGGAGTGTTGATTGCGTATCCAAGAGCATCCCACACATTTAGAATTAAGGATAGGTCGTCTTGGCCCTGATCAAGGTAACTGAAGATGACCCACTGCCATTCTGAGTGACACCAGGACAGTATGGCATGACACCATTGTGGTGTTTGGTGACATTTACCACACTGTTGCCCTGTTTGCTGCTTTTCTTTTATTTCCTTTGTCTGGTTGCTTTTGTTTGTCGTAAGCGCGTGGCCCTGTTCTATTTGTGTTATTGTCTCCGCCTTTGCTCTTGTAATTAGTTTCCCCACCTTTGCCTCCTTTGTAACCCTGCCCTCTTGTTATCTTCCCCACTTTGCCTTTTCTGTGTCTGTGTATGAGCAGCCCCTTTGGTTCAGTGTTTCTCTGTCATGTTGCATTATTACCTTTATGTTTGCAACCTTTTATCCACTGCTCTGTTAATACCTCACAATAGAGCCCTATAACGCAAACCCTCTTGAACTTTTCTTGAATCTTTCAATTCTTTAATTTAAACACTGCTTGTAAAGGATACCATCAACACAACAGCACGAGTCAGGATAGGAAGCACGCACAGTGGGTTGACCTTGGATTGTGATCTACAGGGATAAGGCCCATCCTTGCTTACGTCCCATGCCTGGATTTGAAACTTCACGTCTCACAATGTCAAGCCTAGCCACCAGGTTTCACCAAGACTCACAGAATTGTCTCTTCCACTTTATATTCAAAACAGTCAAAAATATAATTTTTCAAACATCTCTGTGGGAATCTGTTGTTGTGTGACTATAAAGGAACTCTGTTACTTCCTGTTTATGTGCATCATGTGTGTAAGTTAAGCCCTGGTGCACAGCACAGAATGTTTTCCCCGATTTTAACCCAAAAGCAAAATTAGAATCAGAAACCACTTCTTTGTCAGGAGTTGACTCTGTAGCGATTGTGCCCTGGATAATCTGGTAAGATGAGAGGCCACCTTAGCAGCAGAGAGGCAGGTTTAGGATGGAGCTGCTGCAGAATTCCGTCCTAAACCTGCCTCTCGGCTGCTGAGCTGGCCTTCTGATAGTTTCAAACGTGTTTGATTTTTACCCCCAAAACCATGAGATGAAAATGAATCAGCCAGTAACAGCCTAGTTGAAAAGAGTGCCATGGACTCCAGAAATGGAAGCTTTACTTTTAGAGGTCTGGGAAACACACGTGTGTCTCTACCTTGTGTCAGACATAAACAACAGGATGGACAAAGAGATTTATATAATACAAATGTTGTTGAATGTTAATTTATATACTCATCAGCAATCAACCATCTCCACAAGTTCAAGTGGTGTATCAAAGCATATTAATAAAAAGTTGACTGGAAAGTGAAAATATGGTAGGAAAAGGAGCACAAGCAACAAGGAAAATGGGCTAAAAAAATAGCTTCACAAGGAGTGGACTAATGCTGGTGTTAGTGGATCAAGAGCCACACACACATATCCAGGAAAGGGGCTACAACAGTCACATTCCTAATATCAAGTCAATTCTAAACCAATGTCAGAAGGGTCTTACATGACTAAGGAGAACTGGACTGTTGCTCAATGGTCCACAGTCATTTGTTCAGATGAAATTGGATATAAGGTGTCTGATGTCCAGTGTATGGTTCCTGCAGTCCATGATGATTTAGTGGTCCATGTAATCTGCTGGTGTTGCCCCACCATGTTTTATCCAGTCCCGAGCCAACGTAGCATCAACCAGGAGATTTTAAAGCACTTCTTTTATCTGTTGACCTGCTCGATGGAGATTCTGATTTCCTTTTTCAGCAGGATTTAGTACCTGCCCACACTGCCAAAAGTAATATGATATTACTGTTGTAGCAGCCATCTCTCCATACTTGAATCCCATAGAGAATCTGTGTAGTATTGTCATGAGGGAGATGAGAAACACCTGACCCAGCAATACAGATGAGCTGAAGGCCTCTGTCAAAGCAGTCTGGGCTTTAGTAAAATCTGGGCAGTGCCTTCATGCCACACTGCCACAGTGATGCAGTCATTTGTGGTAAAAGAGTCCCAGCCGAGTTTGAACTTATGAAATATTAAAATAATTTACATGTAATAATCTAATAATAAATGACACAGCTGATGAAAATCTGTTTTTCAAACAAAAAAGGCTTCAGAAACATGACAGTAATAAATGGCAGTTTATCTTCTGAAGATAAATTCTGAACAAAAATTTGCTCATGAAATTCTAATTTTCTGAGATGCACTAGTATTTTTGCTGCTGCTTTACTCACCTTTGGTTTAAAACGAGGAAAGATATTGAAAATATTATTATTTATTTTGTGTTATTAATCTCTTATATTAGAAGGAAAACTCATTAAAATTCTACTTTTAAATATTCATCTTTGTTTTATTCATAAAACTAGCAGTTAAATTAAAAAGTTTAAAACAATAAATACATGAGTTATTTTGTAATTGAACAATTCATAACATGAATTCTGGATTATTCATTTCAGTAATTGGTAGATTATTAAATAGTCATTTGGCTGTAGTTAAACATATACAATGATTCTGTTATATATGTTGATTATTAGCTTTCAAATCATAATAGGACAGCATTTTTAGGTCTGCCTCAGGAATGCCTTGTTTCAAAAGTGGAAAAGCTGAAAATAATTGAAAATTATTCATTAATACTAAATGTTAATTACATGACATTGTTTATAATATATAATATATTTTTTACTATTTATTAATGTTTGAAACATTGAGTCTACAAATTTATAATATTTACATCTATTTTTCTTTACATTTTAATAACATTCAATTATTAAAAAGACTAAATAGTTGTTCTGACAGTTACTGACAGATCATAATCAATGTACTTTTGTTGCTTTGTGAGTGTGTGTGAGAGAGAGAGAGAGAGAGAGAGAGAGAGAGAGAGAGAGAGAGAGAGTCAGTGTATAGTTTGGAATGTCTGCTTTCTCTCACACACCACAGGCCTCTCTCTATTCCCCCCTGTGTGTGAGCTCTCGCAGATAACAGACTGTCAAGGCCGTTCTCATAGTCCGGCTGCGTCAGATCTATCACTGCTTAACTGAAGCATGCTCCGGAACATTCTCTTGAACGTTGCCTGGACCGTGTAGTCTGCCCTAGGTTAAGGAGAGCATGCATTCTGTGGAGGCACAGCACTGTTTATCAGCACACTGCTATTTATAAGGCCCACATTGAGCTGTATTTCAACATGCTGTCAGGTGATGACAGTCACTCTCTCTTTCTCACTCTCTCTCTGTCCTCTCTCCTATTCCCTGTCCCTCTCTTCTTCCTCTGTGTGCTAAATTATAGGCTCATCATATGTTCAATGCAAAGTCGATACAGGCCTGGAGAGATAGAGATAGATAGAGAGAGAGAGAGCGAGAGAAAATAGAATAGAAGGAAAAGAATGGATGGATAGAAATAGTGGGCAGACCAAGGGAGCAGGGATGAAAGGGTGAAGCGATCTGGAAACGAAGTGCTGTGGGAGGCTTTAAATATGAGATGAAAGTCTGTGTGTGTGTGTGTGTGTGTGTGTGTGAGAGAGAGAGAGAGGGGGGGGGGGGGTGAGAGAATGAGAGAGTGTATGGTTTGTACAGGTCTATGATGTGGGTCAAGCACAGTTTAGGAGAGGACAGTTTCTCTGGGGGGGGTTCTCTTTTTCTGTCCGTCTGAATGTCTGCCTGCCTCTCTTTCTATATTTTCCTCTGACTGTATTAGTAATCTCACCTTAGACTGTGTGTGTGTTTTTTTTAATAATGTAACTGTCTCAGGCTCCTGCTGCCAATGGCAAACAACATGACCCAGGACCAGCCGGACATGACCAGCCGTCCTCTGATCATAGTAGTAGCGCATTGAACCACTGAGCCGCTCAGAGCCAGTAAGGTTCTGATATAAGACAAAACGTATCAGTCATAACATGAATTGCTGAAAGGCTATGTGCTCGCCTTGTGTGTGTGTGTGTGTGCGTGTGTGTGTTAGAAATTCAGGTGCTCTCCGTGGACTTATCTGTCCTCCATGTTGATGGATATTCACGCTGCCACACAAAAACACATGGTGCGGACGTCTCCCATGTGCACTCAGAAGATGCACTTGTGACATTTGCATCGCCGCTTTGATTGATGGAAAAAGATAATGGCTCACAAACAAACAGCCCCGCCCTGCTCCTCCCAGTACACCATAAATACAGCCACACCTCGCCTTCTCTGTCTCTGTCTGAGTGGACAGTGGGGGAAGACTTTTGACATTTATTCAATACCATCAGTAGCTCTGCAGTGGCACTGTTGAGAGGAGGGAGGGGGAATTATGTGTGCCGGCTACTTAAGCTAAAAGCTACATGGTGTCAGTCGAAGGCAGCACTTAAAGAAATCCAGGAGCACCGATACTTCTTTAGAAGATAGCGAAGTGCTCCCCTTCCCCCAAGCCTTCTTTTTACCTTTCCTTCTTGGCAATCAAGGGATCGTTACACTGTACACGTCAGCCTACCCGAAACGGTTCTGTGCACGCCGTCAGACCAAGCTTTTTAATAAAACCCAAAGCAAAGGAATTCTCTCAGTTAATAATGGTGAACAAAAGGGCCGTTGTGGGGCCAGGGTTGAGGCTTGGTCAGTGTGTGCGTGTGCAAGGGGTAGTGATGCCAAATAGATGAGACCCTGTTGCCATAAACTCTTGACCCTTATTCTAAATGTGTCCATGAACTGTATGGTATTGTGATTTTCCATAATGAATCATTAACCAATCAGAAATATATTCCGTACAAGAGCAAGGGCCTTTGTTTAGCTGCTGCTAATGCACCATCTTTGAACACAGTTGCTGCCTTTCTGTTATGTTAGATAACAGCTGTTCACATTGACTAGGTGAGGTGGGGAGAGGGAGGGCCATCTTACCCACTCGAGAGCAAGTTCTGATCACGTCGTCATTTCTTCTTGAAAATAACTCACTGCTGAAAAAAAACAAAACGAGCCAACACTGTAACACTGTGACTTTTACTGAACATAAACATACAAACATGCCAGCACAGAATATCCCAGTCATTTTATATAGTTCATGAGACATATGCTAACCTTAAAATGTGTTTTTCAAGAATACTGTTCCAGCAATTAGGTGCTGTAACGGTAAGAGCCCTTAAATGACGCCTTGTGGAACACAATATTGCAGTCATGCTTTATATCCAACCAGATAACCATTAAATAGACTGACCATTTTAAGTCTTAGGACCTGAAATCTGCACTTTGAGGGTCCTTACATGCCGTTTTAGGATCTCAGGATCAGAGTAACTCACAGACATGAAACATAAATAATAGCAAACTACTAGACTTACACTATCAAAACATTCATCATTATATAATGAATTATCAGCCAATAATCCGGCTCAGAAAACAGCTAAAATTCGGTCCAAATGAATTAAATCCCAGTTTAAATGCCAAAGAGGCCTTCCAGTGCCTGTTTACTGCTTTGTCTATATGCTCAACCTGCATGGAGACTCCAATTGATAGAAAGAAATTACAAAAATAAGAAGGACATTTGGGTTGTAAAGGAAGAACTTATGACTATAAATATCCTTGTCAATTTAACCATCACAAATAAATTTTAATTCTTGTATTTTCAACTCAGATGATCAGTGTCCAACAGTATTCCAACCAAAAAAAAACTGTAGGCACAAGTACATTTTTGATCAAAACATAGTCAAATTCATACACATAGTCAAATTCGGTTCATCTTTACATCTTAGATGAAGACAAATATGAGTCATCTAGGATTTCCTGAAAATAACAATGTCCAGCATGTCTGACTGTCTCTAAAGACTTTTTCTTTGTGTCAAATAAAAGTATGTCAAACTACAGAAACATCCCACAAAATTGGCAATGGTTCTAAAGGTTAAACAGTGATGACTCTTTTGTTTTTGAAAGCCTGACTGAAATGCTTCTTAAATTACTTAAGAAAACAACAGAACCTTTGGGCCTCGTCATCCTAAACAGGCAGCCTATACTGTGTTGCTCTGAATAGTTCAGCTATGAGTACATTAGCTGTAGTCTTGTGTTCATAGTCCTGTGCAACACTGAAGCTGTACAACACCACTGGATCTGACAAGGATGCCCATATGTTCTGTATTACTGTATAATATTACCTTCTTCTCATACCTAGTCCACATCATTGATTGCGGGTGTGTGGCATCTACATGCGTTGGAGCTGCTATAATCCAAAACATTCTGGGAGTCATTCTTTTCAGCCTTAAAAATTTATTTATTTAAAGTGATCTTTGCACTGATATTGAGCCTGATACTCTTCATTAACTTTGAGCCAGACACATGATTTTTAACCAAATCCAACCACAGCCAACCAGTAGGTGGTTGGAGACATTTGCTTAGATTTTTTTGGTGTTGCCTTGGTTACACCCGCCGCCCTCGGCCTGACTTTGCCTTAAAGCCAAGCTGGTAGTTACGCCTACAATGGTCTTCATCAGACAATCGCCAATCAAGATAATGGAACACAGTGTGAGACTAGCCTGTGAAAAAAAGACAGACCCACACACATACACACACACACACACACACTGCCTTGGCCAAAGTGCCTTGTCCAAATTAAAAGTGTTGGGAATATGGCTCTAATCCCCACCATATTGGATTGCTTTATAAAACGTTCAGTGCATTTACTGACAGAGTGGCAGCTAAACAAATGTATATGTGAGATAACAGCAAGTGTGACCTTGGTTGTTCTCATGCAAGTATTTATCTGTGAGGGCTTTTGCTGATCAACCGGTGTTGCCTAATATTAAGAAAGTCCCCCTTCTGCTCCTGCAACATGTCAGACATTTCAAGGTATGGGAGTGTAAGAGGTCTTTGATACCATGGTGTCCTGTGGTATGTGGCACCAACCTGTGCTGCAGATGCTTTAGGTTGTGAGGTGAGGCCTCTATAGATCTTATTAATGACCCTGTCGTTGGTTCACCAGTTGTTCTTTCTTCATAATAGAACAAACCCACAAGGCCTTTTGGATATGCACTAACTCAATCATCATTAGTGGCCTTTGTAACATTCCTAGCAGTTTTTCCCACTTTTAACACATCACATTCAAGAACCGACTGCTCACTTGCTGCCTAATATCTCCCATACCCTTGATAGATGCCACTGTAGGTGAAGATGATCAGTGTTTTTCAATTTGCCTAACTGTAGTTCATTTATTAGAGCAGGACGATAAAGCTGTTCTATTGTGGTGTTGTTTGTTCTGTTTTTTTTTTGTCTGCAGATATGAGGGCAAGTGCATTTTGACTGTGTTGAGATGAGAAAGGGGGTAGAAACCCTAAGGACTTAATGCATTTGTAGTCTGACCTCAAGGTTAACCTCAACCATGACCCAGTAATGACTGTATCCCAAATGACTCGCCGTTGCCTACAAAGTGCCCTTTTTATGACAGCTGTGAGTAAAGCACTGCAATGTTATTTGAACAGTACACTGTGAGTGAGGTGGCCAATGGGGACAGGCCCATTTTAAGGAAAGAGCTTGCTGTGGCTTTCCATAGACACTATATTACAGGTACGTTGTGGATGTATGTTTGTGGGTGTGTGTGCATGGGTGTGTGTGTGTGTGAGTGGGGGTGATGGTAAGCAAGGCTGACATCTCATCAGGGGGTGATGTAAGGGGTTGGGGCTAGTCAGCATGAAGCATCGTGGTTTAAAAGCGGTAGTTATTTCAGAGCCTGGTGTCCTCTTCTTTAATCCATCTTGTAGCACATTACTCTCTTTTCAGTTATTGCTGAGTATATTCTGATAAAAGTTCAAGTGCATTTAAAGAACATCGTGATCTGTGACCGGCTACTGCCCTATTATAACGTTCATATTAGAAATATTCTAGGAACACACTGTCCAGTGGATTTTAAGAAAGTGATTCCAGTTCAAACAAAATGTCTGCGTGTGAAAATACTCTGATTTATTTGTAACCGAATCAATTAACATTTGTGAAATTGTGCATCTTTTCTGTAAAAGGAAAATCCTTTTCAGGATTTTGAAGGTTTTGTTAATTTCTTATCTTTTACAATCCTATGATAATATTGTGTGATTTTTAAAAAAAGTTTGACATACTTTTATTCACCAAAAAATAAGTGTTTATAGGAGGCAACTCAGATTTGTCATTTGAGATATAAAAATGAAGAGAATATAGATTTTCATATGAATTTGATCATGTTTAATTGCAGCTACAATTTTAGCTGTGCCCCCTCTCACTGATCAGCCAGAATCTGCATGCATGCACTGGAAGGCTCCTTTGTAATTCAACTGGGATTTAATTCAGAGGAAAACTAATGGATTTTAGCTGCTTTCCGAGCTGGACAGTTTGTTATGATATGTGTATCATGTCTGTATGTTACTCTGATCTTGACTTATGAAGCCTAACACTGGAAATAGAAAAAGAAAAAGTGCAGTCTTGAAAATGTAGTGTAAGAATAGAAACTCAATGTCAGTGTAAAGTATTGCATAACTGACTCTGGAATTAAATATATAGTTACATGTACCAAAACAAAAGCAATAACAACATCCAACAATACATCTCGAACTGTCTTTTACTCTCTAGTTGCCGAATATTAGTTTGTTTTCTCCAAAACCATGTATTGCATGTATTGTGGGTGGTGGCTTTCAGCAGTATTGGTTGAATGCATGGACATATGGAGACTGACTTCTCTTGGGCATCAGTGGGTACCAGGACGCCCCCCCCTCCCTTCTCTCTCTCTCTCTCGGCTGGCACACTGGCAGCTCCTCTCCCTGGGATACTCAAGCCTTTCAAACATGAGTAATTGATGAATTGTATGCAATATGCAAATGTGAATGCATAAATCTCCTGACTGACAGCTTAATTTATGTGAGCCTTTAAGAATGCAGGATTAGATTTTAATTAAATATCTTCAAAGGCACCCTGACTTGTACATTTTTTCCCTCCCGCCTCAGCTGCTGCCTTTGTTGTTGCTTAAACCGCGTCCCATTTAAATTTTTTGGTGAAATCTGATGTTCTCCCTTCATGCCCTTTTCATCCCCCACTCTACTTTTTGTGTTCTACCCCTGACTTTTGAACTGATTCCTTAGAGTTAGTGCGAGGGCTTTTAATGCCTTCAATTGTGCCAAAATACAAAACGAAGACCAGGTATTGGCCCTAACACCCAGGTCACATACCCACCGTCAGATGGGTGTGTTTTATTGTGCGGTTTCTGCATAGGCCCGCCTCCTGCTTAGTTTTAGGCAGAAGAGCAGGTGTCGTTGGGGCATGAATATTGAATGAGGCCGTTTAAGAGATGACAAGGGCACATTTGCGAGGCTGCTAGGGGAATAGAAAGTGCTTAGTAACCCATTTTTCCACCGCTTCCCCAGCACAGAGGCGCTCCGTCGCCGGGGAGCTGCGGCAGGAGAGTCAACTGACAGGGTTTTTCTTCTCTGGCGAGCAGAACCAGCAGCAACGTGTGAATGACTTTTCCCAGCCATCTGTTTCTCCAGCCCAATGGGACCGCAGCTCTGTGTGTGTCAGAGGGAGAGAGAGTTTATTTGAGAGTGCCTGAATGTGTGTGTGTGTGTGTGTGTGTGTGTGTGTGTGTGTGTGTGTGTGTGTGTGTGTGTGTGTGTGTGTGTGTGTGTGTATTCCTTGTTTTGTCTGTGGGGAAGACTGCAGTATAGGCCGCATTATGGCTTTATGAAAATATCCCCACAACAGAGTACCCTCAGGGTGTAAAGGCTCCATGTGCTAGTTTAGAACCACTCTCCTAGTTAAAATTGACCTTTTTAAAATTGATCCAGGACCACCTCCATTGCACCACCTCCATTTTTTTTTCAATCAGTACATGAGAATTAAGAATCAAGCCTTTTCTCGAAAAGTGTAGTGAAGTTTAACACCCTATATACAGATAATATAAAATAGATTGTAATTTATTACATAAATGCAGAAATAATTGTTGTCACCTACATTATTTTCATTTTCATTTTGTAAGATTCAGAGGCCTGATTTGGGTTAGCGATCTTGTCATTTTAAATTTGTTGGGCCATTGTTGGACATTTATTTGATACTATTTGATTTATTAATCTGATCTGGTTATTTAGTCGTTTTATATAGTCATGGAATGTCCTATGTGAAAATTCCCAGTGGACCAGTAAAGTTTTGGGCTGATCGTTGTATGCTAGCAACATTCCACGTGGAAAACCTTTTTTACTTGTAGAGGTTTCAGGGATATGAGGATCAGAACCCACCCAAATGGTACAGTCCTGGGTTGACAACTGCAATAGTTCAAATGGATTTCGTAGTGTAGATAGAGATTATGAAGTTCACAGCTTTACAGCTCCTGGGGCCTAAGGTTGTAAAATCAATCCTCACTCAGGTCACTGTCTGTGAGGAGTTTGCTGTGTTTCTCCTTGTGTTTTTTGGGTTTCTTCCAGGTCCATCAGTTCCAACCCCCAAAAATACATATTGTAGGTGAATTGGCTTTCATAAATTACCCCAGGTGTGAAAGAGTGAGTGAATGGTTGTGTGTTGTAGAGATGTATGTTAGGGCTGCACGATATAATATTTCAGTATCATCGTAGCAGGATGTACAATGTTACAGAAGGCCAGTTAAATCAAACCCAAGCTGTATTCAAAGCTGCATCTAGAGGCAGACTTGATCTAAGCAGCAGGGCTGGGTGATATGGACCATAAAATTATATCCCAATATATTTTAGTTGAATGATGACATATGATACATCTAAAAAAATACAGTGATAAAATTAGGACACTCCAGGAAATCATTCTTCTTCTTAATATAGTTAAACAAATTGAAATTTGATCTTCATTTCATCCTTATACTCACTAAGCCCCCTCCTAGTGTGTATGTGAACAGGGGTGGAAGGGAGCAGAGTAGCGGAGGAGCTGAGAGCAGGAGATGGAGCAGAGCAATAGAAATAATTGGGGGTTTTCCTTAAAAATGAAACAGAATGTTATTTAAAAACTTTAAAACTTGATATAAACAACATTACCTCACCCCATATCTGCCATATCTGCTTATATCCTGAAATTGATATAAATATTGATATATGGCCCAGCCCTACTGCCCAGTGTTGTTTATTTTTACTCCAATACTGGATACATAGAGTGCATTATTGGATCAGTGATATATTCTGCCTGGTGACAACTCATCTGTTGTTTTAATATCACAATAAATATCACAGAACAAATTATACTGCAATGTATTTTGCAAAATACTTCAGCCCTAGGACCTGCCCAGGGTGTATGCCTTGCCCCCTTTGGTTCCCACCAGAGCCTAACCAGGGAGAAGTGGATAAGGAAATGCATGAATGAATGCTGACTCAGTTCACAGTCCTCTGTCAGTCTGCCCAAGGTGTCTCTGGTAGACCCCCTAGCAGTCACATGCACAGCACAAACACGCTGTACCAAAACGCAAGACTAAAGAGAGAACATGGACAAAGTTTTCTATTTCTTATTTTCTATTATTTATTATTTAGACCCCAACAGCAGTTTAATAGCCCATCATACAATAGAAGCTTCAGAGTGAAGCATGTAGAAGCCTGTCATTTTGTTCCTGAAAGTGAGAGGATGGGTCTGAATGTAAGGGAAGCACCTGTCGAGGGCAAGGAAAGGCCTGTTTGGTGTCTAACAATACCCAGCTAAAGAAGAAAATGGGTTTAAGAGGCCCAAGGGAGCTGAGCACAATCGCCTTTACCATAACAGAAACAAGCCTGCACTGTGCGTGTTGCACAGGAGTGTGCCAAAGAGTGATTGAGTCACACACTCCACTGAAAGCAAGGAGAAACTCTGACTGTGTGTATATAGAGATAGTAGTTATCTTTCACCCTAAAATCATCCCGATTTGGATTTAGTCCACCCATATGTCCTATAAATTATGAATTTTATTGGGACATCGCCGTTACATATTCCCTCCACTGACAGATCCTGCATGCTGTGGGTTGGCTGTTGAGATGACTTTAAGAAAAGATCTCGCAGCACACAGTGAGCAAGAAGAACTGTCTCCAGAGGAAACAGAACTTTCAGGCAGCAGAGGAAACGGCTGCTTAAGCAGCTGTGAAAGTGGGTTCATGTCTGTCTAATGAACAGTTTGCTGGAGATTTGAGTATTTTAGCTAGATGTTTTTTTTTTTCCCCTCTCACTCTGACGTGACCTCTAAGAACCTGCCCCTGCCCCTGCCCCTGCCCCACCATGTTGTTTTTCAATTTGCTTTCCTCTACGGAAATGGAGACTCAGTATTGGAACAGTGAGGTGACTAATTATTTTCCAAGACCCTTCTACACGGAGTAAAACAACAGATTGTTTATAATAAGACCATCTACCGCATACAACAACCAGGGACCTGCACAGAGACCAGCAGACTGGTGAAGAGACAAGCTTGTTGGGTGGTTAGTTTAGGCTGTTATTTTACAACTGCAACATATAAAGTGAATAATTGTATATAATATTAATATCAACCCCAGTCTGGAAGTGCAGTGAGCTGTTTACCTGGCATGAATATAACTGTAAAAATCTTGTAGAGGCAGTGGAAGTAACAAAAGTAATTGCTAACAAAGTAGGGGTACAGTAATCATTAAGGAGTACACTAATCATAACCAGGTTTCTTTACAGCTGCTTTGGGCAGTGGCCCACATTTGATCAACACATGAAACTCTGGGCAATATATTGTGAATATCAATATATCAAGATATATTTTGTACAATAAATAAAAATGACCATGTCATAATATCACATCTGTTACGTAGGTTACCATCTGTGTTAGATTTGTGTGGAAATGGTTTGGTTTTTGGATGGAAGACAAATTAAGCTGTAGAAACGTCGTAATTAGGTGTTACTATTTAGTTATACAGCATGTTGTAAATACTGATACTTAACACTTCGGTAATGTTTTATCATATAATATTGTATATCGCCATTTCAAAAGACTAAAAAACATTTCACATCTCAGACATCCTGTTGGAAATTGATCATCCGCAATGTTTTTTGTGCTGAAAATGGAAGAATTGACTGGTTATTTGTAATGATTCGACTGACAAGGATATTTATAATAATAAGTTGTTCAAAATGCTTGGCAGTGGCATAAAAAATAAAATAAACAACCTGAATATTCTTTCCTTTTGTTATTTATGTATGTATCAGTTTGATCCCTTCTCAGGACTTATATTCTGAAGTTTGAACGCTGTAAGCAAAGAAAGAGAGCAAATAGCCCTTTCCTTCTAAATTTTCTCTGTAACCCAGTATCTGACATCATAAGCCCCACCCCCTCTCACTGATCAGTCAGAGGCTGCATGCAGAATGAGAAGTAAACATGCACTGGAAGCTCCTTTGGAATTTAAACTGGGATTTACAGTTGAAAACGAGTGAATTTTCGCTGTTTTCCAAACTGGATTACATACATATAGCAAGCAGTATACATGAGGATCTATGATGTATCTTTTACATACTGCATTTACCAACATTGGTTGCATTTTCATTATATTATACATTCCACCTATTACTGTTTATGTTTATGTTGTAAATGTCATAAGTTGTTAACAGCAGTCGGTGTGTCTGGTATGCCTGAGCACATCTTTTATTTATTTGCCATATAATTGTTCAGCTATTGATAGTGATTTGAACCAGTAGAAATAACTGTTAGCCAGAATTCCAGGGGACAGTGGTATTCCATGCAAATTTATTCATTAATCTGGAATTTACAATTCAAATGAACACAAATGCACAAAGAATTAACTGAACTAAAGTTACACATATACTTCATATTGTAATAAATGTACTGAAATAAAATAAAATACTCTCTGAAATAAATATACTCTCTGCGATGCAATGCTTTCCAAGTTGTAGAGTCTTAGAACCATTGGCTTATTTGACTTATTAAAAACTGTCCCTGATATTCTGACCGAGGACGTGTACACTGGAATGTTGTCTGCAAGGAGGAACAGGTGATAATAACAAGAACAGAAACATTAAAGGTACTATATGTAAATGGGTGTGTTACTACTGATTCAGACTCTGATAATCATTTTATTATGCATTTATTAAGTATTTATATTCACAAAACATGTAAATTACAAAACATTAAATTAATAAAACAGTCAAACATTAGAGTTTGGGTTTACTTTATTTAATGGCAACAATATTTTCCATTGTTCTGAAGTGTAGTTAATCAAGATTGTTTTTTATATTTTATGTGTGTGTGTGTGTGTGTGTGTGTGTGTGTGTGTGTGTGTGTGTGTGCGCATTGGACAATTAAAAAGATATGATCCAGTGGTAGAGAGAGTGTGTGATACTGTGCGTATGTTCTTTATGAAAACAAGTTTTCTCTCTTGTTTTATGAACTTCGAGGGAAGAAATCGCATCAGGCACGCTGCCCTACTAACAATATGCCTGCACAACTTAGGATCCTTATCAGATCTCTCTCGCTTTTGCTCTTTCTCTCTGTCTCTCTCTCACCTTGAGGCATATGTTTTTCAAGGTGATCATTATCGTCTTTGCACAGTTGTATAGCAGCTCCCTTCTGTAGAATCTCTCTCCGTGCATCTCTTACCTGCTGCTGTCCAACTGTGATTTTAAGGGGCGTGAGGAATGGTGTGTGTGTGTGTGTGTGTGTGTGTGTGTGTGTGTGTGTGTGTGTGTGTGTGTGTGTGTGTGTGTGTGTGAGTGAGTGAGTGAGTATGTTTGGATGCCACACTCTGCAGGAAGAGGAAGCATGATGAGTTAAATTCAAGAACTATACCTGATTATACCTGATTACTCAAATTGTGAACTAATATATTCTGATAAACAAACAGAAATAAACACAATTAGTTGACTAATAGATATTTAGTTGAACAAGAACCAGGGTATTAATATCTGACATGTTACACCCTCAAGAACAACACAGTCATTCTCTCTCTCTCTCTCTCTCTCTCTCTCTCTCTCTCTCTCTCTCTCTCTCTCTCTCTCTCTCTCATACTCCAGCTCTCGCCCAGGCCGCCCTCCGAAGCGTTCCCTGGGGGTGACTATGCAGGACAGCTCTAGGCTCCTCCCCCACAGCGTTCACGGACTCCTGTCGCCGGGCCTGCTCTCTCCTACAGGTAAATCCTGCTCTTGCTCAGAACATCCTGACCTCTTCTCTGCTATAAATACACACCGACCACTCTCCTCCATCCACAGTTAATTATATACTCCAGTGGAGACTCAAAATGTGCAAGCCTACAGTACAACAGGACAGTTTCATCACATCTGCAGGTGGCATCCCATTCGCTGATTTCTCTGTTCTGTTTTTTATTTCTTTTGATCTAAAGAACACGGAAAGAGTGTGTTTTGTGTTTTCTTTTTATCAATGCCATCTTTTTTCTTTTCTTTTTTCTCTCTCTCCTTCCCCCTCTTCCTCCCACACCTCTAGCTTCTGCAAATCAGCTTGTATTGATTTTTTCCTTCTGTCCTTCACTGGCCACCACTGGCTCTCAAACAGAGGTTAAACTATTGGATTTCTAGAGGCTCCCCTTTTTCCTTCTAACGCACACATTTACTCTTCTCTCTCTCTCTCTCTCTCTCTCTCTCTCTCTCTCTCTCTCTCTCTCACTCTCCCTCACTCCTTTCTAATCTCCCTTTTCATTTTCTTCTTTTCCATCTTTTGTCTTTCACTACTTTCACCTTTTCTTTCATCTCACCCTCTGTCCTCTCAGGATCTCTATCTCTAATTCTGTCTATTCCATTCGGTTCACTTTCACATGCAGTCACTGTCCATCGTTCTCTTCTGAGCACGTACACACACCCTCATTCACTGACTCATGTGGGAGTTGAACCATACAAACCCCTTTCTTTGATAAGTGTACCCACAACGCGCTGCTTGCCTCTTCCTTGTTACGTTCCGTTTGCCTCTTTCCCTCTACGCCTTGGCTCCTTCAAATTGCTGACGGTAGTGGCAATTTGGCCGTACAATGGCCGGCGTTGCCATCGATCGGCCCGGCACGAGTAGTCAGTTAGCCCGGCTGAGCTGATTGATTTCAGATGACTCCTGTTATTATTTCTGCTGGCCATGGACAGGGGGAAGGAGCTATTTAAAATGTACATCCACATTTCCCTCCATCCCCTTGGGCTCATCCCGGGGGACACCAGGACATTCACAATAATCTCCACATAATAAGAAAAAGGTACAAGTTTGATTGTCAGATGTGGTCAGCAGGCATTCTTCCTAATAGTACATTTACAAATCATATTAAGATAAAATATTTATTTCCTAATCCAGTGCGAAAAAGAAAACAGTGAATAGAAACTTGCGATACTAAGGCTGTCACTTGAAATGTATTAATTGATTTAAAAAACAAACTCATAATTCATAATAATAAAGGGTTAAAAACTGCATTTTGAAAAAATTACTTTACAAAGGTGTTATATTAGAATGTATATTAGTACTCTCAGTGTCTTATGAATGCATCTGTGTTTTGTTCAACTTTCATTTAAATAACAGTCTTGTGTTATAGTTTCTAAAGGGTCTAAAAACTTCATACTGGTGATTTGATGTAAAACTGCAGCATGTGGTCCTAAAGCAGCATTTTTCAACCGGTGTGCCATGGTGTGAACCACCGGTGTGCTTTGTTCTTTTAGCTAACTAGCTACTTTTTAAATGTGTGTCAATGCTTTGTACCAGGATACCAAACACTGTACTTTGATGTTTTAAATGCTTATCTCAAAACTACCAACTGGTACTTGGTGTTAACTTAATGCTGAAATTCACAAATAAGCTTTTATTGGAATGGATTTACAGTAAGATAGAAATTATATTCAATATTCAATTACATTCATTAAGTAAAGATTTCTGTATTAACCATTATGTTATGCTATACAGTTTGTTAGTGTATAGCAAGTTCATGAAATGACAACATTACATGTTTCTCTTTACAATGAAGAACTCTCACTGAAGAGTCTCAGATGCAATAAGAACAAAGGACAATTTTATGTAAACAATTATATGCATTTCTTTACCTTATATATTTTTAAATACATAAAAACCTATCAGAACAGATCACAGAAATAATTAAACAAACCTTAATAAAAATATAAGGATTATTTTAATTTGCAGATCCATTCTGGTCAATTACTGAATCCTTATGACGGGCTACTGAGCACTATGGTGGTGATGTAGGAGGTTGCATAGGGTTCCTCCTACAGTGCTCTAATTTTCCAGTAACAACCATATGGTTTTTTGTATCATCTCCCTTCTTACACCCCAATGTGGGAGCATTACCTCACATATGTGCGTGGTCTGGGTTGCATCTGCCTTTTTAAAGACCTTCAACGTCTGACATTCTGGTCCAGCAGCATCCAACCTCTTGTATGCAAAAGATCTGTGACTGATTACACCATCAACATCCACATGCTTGCAGTGGAAAGCAGGCAAAACACCACTACTTTGTTAACTGCTTTCCACCACAGCTTCTCTGAGGACAAGCTTGCCTACTGCTTCCCTTAATGGCCTTGTTGAGCTTGCATAAGACAGCAGGTGTAGGTTGGGGGTGCTAGAGTTGTCTGGACCCCTCAGGAGTTGTCTCTGAGGTCTGCCTTTCTGTTATTCTAGACTTCTTGGATGCCAGTCTGGCAAAGAAGCTAGCCCTCCCTTTGACGGAGCTATTGCCCATAGTGGTGATCAATGGGTGGTCACAGGAGTCCCACCAAACCCATCCCATCATACTGCAAGATGGATCACACACAGCAGATAGCACTGTATGTAATCAGTGCCCCTGACTTGTACCTGGTCTTGGATTTCCTCTGTGGTACTGGGGGCTGCCAAGCTTACTGACACATGTCCCAAAGGTCCCAACCTATTTCAGGTCCCCATGGACTATTGGGACCCCCAGGAGGAGTTCAACAAGCAAAATGCCCAACTGCTACTCTCTACAGGCAATATAAAGTTAGAGGGCAACACATGGAAGACAGCATTTGCCACATCTGGCCTCTATGTGTACCTTGTCATGCCAGTTGGGTTGATAAATGCACCCAAGTTATTCCAGTGGTAAATTGACAAGCTGCACACGGTAGCTCTGGATAGGTACTTGTTTGTCTACCTGGACGATATCCTGATTTAAGTCCATAGGCAAGCATGGCACACATTCTGTGGGTTGTTGAGCTGCTCCTGGAGAGCCACCTATTTGTGAAACTGGAGAAGTCTTGAGTCCTATAAGGCAAGGCCATAACTGCCTCCTGAGCAAGGCTGCTTATGCCATGGAAAGGGTCACACTATATTGGAGCTGGATCTTTTCCTATACACGAGGAAGCTACTCTACCCTGGTATATTTTGGGTTTCAGAGTGCATTAGTGTGTTACTACCAGTCTCCTCCTTTATCTTCCTCTGTTCTTTTTCTATTGGTTGAGTTATTGTCAAGCTCCCCTTCTTCTGTCATGAGCCCTTTTTCTTTTCTACCTTCTCTTAAGTTAGAATGAGATTTTAAAGTCCACCAAGCACTCCCTGTTTTCCATATTTAGTTTTGGGAAGTTTTTCTGATAAGTTTTCACTTTTTCTTAGGGTAACCAGTTACTGCAGCTCCTTTTTAATTTTTGATTTTACCTGCTCTGAGATCTCACTGTTCTGTGTTTGGGTAAATTAGCCATGTGGCTCAGATACTATACCAGTAGATTTCCAATAGAATGTTCTGGCCATTCAGCATTCTGCAAAATTTCTCCTACTGGAACCACGAGTGAGCAGGTATGAAAATAGTACCCTGGTTCCAAGTACCAGACACCAAATTTGTCTAATCAAAAAGCAAAAAGGCAGAGTAAAGTCGGGTATTGTACTATAGGTACTGTGAATAGTGTTGAGTAAGGTAGGATAGTAAATATATAAATATATGAGAATTAATCACTCAATTTCTAACATTTAAATTGTGACATATTATATGTCACAGGCCTCCAGGTCACCGGGAGCTCAGACCAAAACAAACGGTTTGTGGTTAGCCGTGCACTTTCCTTCAGCCACACCTAACTTCTGTCTGTAGTGCTGTTTCAAGTCTGCTGAGCCCGGCTGTTAACACCGCAGTTCCAACTCTGCTGAGCTCGACTGTGAGCATTGCGGCCGATATATGGACATATATGACTTTTACTTAAACGTTTCACACTGCACTCTGCCATCGCAATGCTGTCACTTTCTTGTCTCGTGTGGAGGGCCAATGTTTCCTCAGGCTGGGACTAGTGTGCAGCTGGACCAGTGTATGACTTATGTGTCTGCTCATGATGCCTGAACTCCGCTACATCTTTATATAGAGATGCTTTGTTTGCTGATGTAGTAACATGAAATGTCACATAAGTGTTGAAATGCTTGTGTTCCTGGGCATTCCCTCTTCCAGGCTGTGGCCAGCAGCAGATTTAGATCAGAGTTGTCATTTAATTATTAGCAACAATTTGGGCTGTTATTTTCACCTAATGCTATAATTAGCAGAAAGAAAGTGACCGGATTGCCTTGCCCAGCACTCAGCCCACCATTCAGTAGTGGATATCGATGCTGAGCATCGCTCTCAGGGAGGGAGGGAGGGAGGGAGGGAGGGAGAGCAAGAGAGAGAGAGAGAGAGAGAGAGAGAGAGAGAGAGAGAGAGAGAGAGAGAGAGTGAGAGAGAGAAGCAAGTCTCAGGAGACTGAGCATTCTTTTTTAATTTTTCACTCCTTCTCTAAGCTCTTCAAGGCAAGAGTGGGGAGTAGCTGAAAAGAGGGAGGAGGAGAGGACGAGCAAAATGAGCGTTGTTGTGGGGTTTGTCTTGCACTTAGTTTGCTGGATTGCTGTTGACAGAAACATCATAAGCCCGTGGCACTCTGGGGAGTGGAGGTAACAGTGGGACGTGGCAGAGAGAGAGAGAGAGAGAGAGAGAGACATAGAGAGAGAGAGTGTTTTTCTCCACTCCTGTACCTCCGCCCTCATTCACACACATGTTGTACACAGTATACACTCATAAGTCTGGTTTGAACACAGGTGCCTGTTATCTTTCAGCGCTGTGAGCTCTTTTCCTTTTCCTCAGTATGTAGTTTACATAGTAGACTACAGCACATTTGACAGCACATGAGCTACAGCTGTAGGAGTAACCTTTACCTGCCTCAGTAGTTCCAGAATAGTGAGTATTTTGCAGTTGTTTGACTTTCACAGACTTCGCTTGCTGGCTGGGTCTGTTCGCGCTCCAATCCCGGGACAACTGCTGATAACAGATAACTGATGGCCCACAGTGATGTAAAATGTCAGGGAAAGGACACCTGCACACTCTCTCTCTCTCTCTCTCTCTCTCTGTCTCTCTCTCTCTCTCTCTTCCTGTCTCTTTCTATGCCTTTCTCTGTTTCTCTTTCATACATAACACTGATACTGAAACTCACACACATTTGAATGAATTCACACTTTACTGTACATGTAAACTCTCACTCTCTCTCTCTCTCTCTCTCTCTCTCTCTCTCTCTCTCTGTGCTTCTCTCTATGTGTCTCTCTGTCTCTCTATCTCTATCTTTCATGCTCTCACACTCTTTCTCTGTAGGTGAAAACAATTGCAGGGCTGGATGGTGACTTTGATGAATGACAGGTCCCAGTGGGGACCAGTCTTTCCATCTGCTTATCCCCCCACACACGAACACCCTCACCCCCCCCCCCCCACTCAACACACACACACACACACACACACACACACACACACACACACACACACACACACACACACACACACACACACCTTTCAGTAAGATTATTTAATACTAAATCATGTCTCACTTTCACAGTAATACACCTGTAGGTATGTGCGTGCACACACACACAGACAAATTCACTATTCTCCTCTGGTCTTTGCATAAAGAGTACGGTTGCGAGTTTGGTTCTTAGTTTATACACCCACTTCTTCCCCATTTACCTGTTAGCTCTGCTCAAAACCTTGATACGCACGTATATATGAAGAGGTTAAGTGTGTGTGTGTGTGTGTGTGTGTGTGTGTGTGTGTGTGTGTGTGTGTGTGTTTGTGTGTGTGTGTGTGAGAGAGAAGAGAGAACAGGGATAAATAAAACATGGAGATCTGTTTAGTGACATATGGGCCGGCCCAGCATTGCTCCTGCATTCTAATGAAGTTGAGCCTTACACAAACACACACACACACACAGACGCACACACACACACACACACACACACACACACACACACACACACACACACACACACACACAGAGAGAGAGAGAGAGAGAGAGAGAGAGAGAGAGAGAGAGAGAGAGATATGCCAGGAATATAGATATCAACAAGAAGCAGTGAGCATGGTGTATTTACATTTGTCGAAATCTATGTTTCTGTCTTTCTGTCTACAGCAGACCAGCAGTGAAAGACAGAATCTTGTCATTTTGTCATTTTTACATCATTTCATGTCAGCAGATTGGTCCAATGGCAACATGTTACATTGATGCATAATACTGCATAATGATGCTTCATTACATACGTTTATGTTTATATTATGTTTATATATATATATATATATATATATATATTCACTCATTCTCTGGAAAAGGTTTAGTGACATTTGTTGATGTGTACACCCCTCCTAGGTGTTTGTGATGGCCATATTAAAGTTCAAATTAGCAGCGAGCCTTCCTGTAAAACCTGCACACGCAACCACACATATATCTCCCTAGGTGCATAGGTGGGTGGCCCACAATCCCCATTTAATGAAGGCTATGTTTCACAGGCGGGAGGGGGTAGTTTTATATTTTATTATTTTTTATTTAGATCACAAAGCGTACTGCGCATCTTCAAACACTCTCTCAGGAGTCGTTTGAATAGCTCATCATTATTACAAGGAGAGCCTGTAAAAAAACAAAGACATAATAATTACGGGAGCACACACTTATTCAGAGATGGTGAGGGGAGAAAGAGGGAAAGCAAAAAAAGAGGGGGGGGGGGGGGGGGGGGGATCGCTAAGTGCTCATTTCCATTGCTCTTGTGAAGAAGACAAGCCTGGCTGCTTCCCTTTGAGTTCCCATTACTTCTCCTTCGGTACCTCCATTGATCTGCTAAGCAGAGTTGAGTGGACAGGAAAGAACAAGACCTCTTTTTCTTTCCCTTTCCTTCAAACGATTTGTTCTCCTCTACAAATAAACATGCTTTTACCTGGATGCCCCAAGGTAAACATGGCTTAGACACGTTAGGTTGCTTCTACAGTTTTATGAATTCTGCTCTTTGCTTAGTTACCAAGTTAATCAGTTGTCTTAACACTACAGTTTGCAGGTTGCTAGGGTGCCACTGACATGACATTATTGACATTTGAGTTTCTAAACTGTGTAGTATTGATGGGTATTGGATTGGATATCAGATGAAAACAGAAAATAGTAGTGTGAATTTCAGATCCTACTTGCTTATCTTATTTGAACTATTCGGATAACATAGAAGGGCCTTTTTAAAGCTATTGTTTGATGCATAAATATGACTGTGGTTGGCTCAATCTATAAGCCTTAATCTTTTTAATCTTTAAAATCAGCTATGATAAGCTAAAAATGATAAGCTTTGGTTTTTTTTTTGCTGATTTATGGCACAGTGATGGCCCACCCAGCCTGGCCTATGCTGGACGGGTCAAGAGCCACCAACTTCCCGCCAGCCTGTCCTGATTATGGTCCACCTGAAGCCGCTCAGAGCAGTCCTCACTCGCACAGGGGAACAGAGAGTGCAAGGAGTGGAGTGAGAGCTGCTAAGGTGATTGTTTCATGGGCTACACTTAGTTATTTCCATCTAGAGCTGCCTCTGGCCCTAAGAACTCTTAAAGAGTAAGGGCTAGCAGAGTTGTGTTTACGTGGTGTGATGTTTTGTTATGTGCAACTAAAACCTGTTTCTGGTGGCAAACTTATTTGTGTGTGGATCTCTGGGTCCTGCTTGGTGTCTCAGTCCCAGACCCTCCCTGGGCTGGTGTTTTAGACCAGTAATAAAACTTTTTTATTACAGTCAATAATTACAGTCTTACCCCACAATGATTTTGTCCTCTCTAGGTATTCTCAGTGTCCTTTCTTTGTCCAGTTGGCCTACTATGCAATTGGTAGGGGTACTTGCTTTACTCTGGGCATTTCCATTGCATGCATGACTTATGTGGCGAGTGTTAGTTTTTAGCCTTTTTGCCTCATTTCCATATCTCCACATAGGTGCCCTTGTGCCAAAAAAAAGCCTTTTGCTAGTGCATTGAGTGCATGTAAATTTGGTAAATGTAATCATGTGACGTTTTGTTTTGAATGAAATATAGTGTTTTGCTTTTGAATGAGGATACAACAGGCCAGTTTCATGTACCAGTCTCTATTTATTTGCATATGCCAGGAAAAATACATTCTATTCTAGGATACCTTTACAGGACAAGAAATATTGTGTGAGCATCAGATGATACTGAAGACTACCACCTTGGGATTGTTATTGGAAAAGAAAAAGTGACATTGTACCATCTCGTCGGCATAGATGTGGAATGGAACCAATGCACTCAGTCTACCTCGGCCTTGCCGAACAGATGGCACAATAGCAGTTATTTACTCGAGACGTAATATTGATCTCCAACGTGCACACACATATATAGATATGGATAGGTTAGTACAGGCAGTTTTACATGTAATTACATGGAACTGTAAAAAAAAAAAAACAAAACAAAAAAAACAGTGACAG